>JACAXG010000006.1:12233107-12469809 GCA_018881555.1 Amblyornis subalaris | reverse complement strand
TCTCTGTCTCTCTGTCTCTCTGTCTCTCTGTCTCTCTGTCTCTCTGTCTCTCTGTCTCTCTGTCTCTCTGTCTCTCTGTCTCTCTGTCTCTCTGTCTTCTTTTTCCTCAACTCAGGCTTGCATTTTTGGGACAGTTGGTCAAAGCACAAATTTATGCACTCTTGTCAGTATTCTCTGGGAGAGCTCTGTTGGTTTCCATTACACAAATTTCTGGTTTCTTAGGACAAGCCTGGTTCTCTCACTTTACAGTGACACTTAATTCTGTTAAGTGGAGAATACAAAACTACAATTTTTTTAAATTGSTATTGAATCTTTCAGGAACAAATATTGTGTTAAAAGATTTGAGGATTATTTTTTTCCAGTTTTTGTTTCACTTTTGTATACAGATTCATTATACACATAGAAACTGTCTGCTGCTTCTTTCATGTGACCAAGTGTTTTCTAGATAAGTATGTTTCAGTTGTTTCATCTGTYTTAACCTGATGGCTCCCTGTTTTTTTCCTAGGAAGTCCCCTGTGCTCTTCTCAGAAATAAAGGTACAAGATTATGGTACATATATATTGTGAAATCGTTTTAAAAATGATACGCAGCTTSTAGTAATTTGGGGATTGATTGACAAAGTTGGCAAACAGCTGATCCGTACTGCATCTTTTATCCATACTTCTATGCCAGATTGGTCATTTCTGCTGCTTGTTCATGGTATTTGTCATGCTGCTGTGTTTKGGAAAAGGTTTGAAATAAACATCTTTAGTTTTCGTTCATCTTTTACATAAGGAAAGACTCCACATTTGATGTCAACGATTTCAGACAATCTGTCTGTTTTATTTTGAACAGTTTCTTGTGCCACCTGCCATATTTAGTAGGTTGCCGTCCCCTTCCAGCTCCTTCTGTCATCCTGTAAAACTTTTGGTCAACTTGCACAGCTCAGATTCAGAGTAAAAGCTTTGCTCTGCTCTTGCCCAAGTTTCTGGGGAAATACAAGCTTTGATTCTGCTTCACATTGTGTGCTGCTGGTCTTTGCATCTGAGCTTGGCAATGAGTTCCCATTTGACACTTCTTGGTACTCTGGATGTAACGTCTCAAAATACCCCTCAGTGAAATCTTTACTTGATTGACTCCTGCGATACTGAGGTACTTATTTACAAGATATATAAGGAATTAATATGCGTATTTCCTCATTTGAGCCTTCATCTATGAAGGTTTTGCTCTTACGGAATCCAGAAGTGATTCCTCTTGTTACCTGTGTATGGTAATAAGGATGTCTGTTAGCAGTAGTTTCATGAGCATATCAGCAGTAGTTGTTTTTAGATGRCTTTTACTGCCCTACCAATTTAAGCAGTCTTAAATTGGATGTTCATGGTACTTCCGTGTATCAGAATATCCTGTTTTCTTTTTTCTATTGTGTGGAGTTTATGGTGTGAAGGTAAAGGTGAAATAAACTAGCTTCATGTATTCTGCTTTCCAAAATCCTTTTGAATAAAGGTTTCTTTTAAGAAAAGCAAGTGTCCACATGGGGAATTAATGAGGAAGAACAAGTAATTTAAAAGTTTGCTTGCTGGCTTATTCTGTGTTAGTCTCTCCTAGGCCACGCCCTGCAACAGCCTTAGCATAATATTGTGATTGCAGCTTTTGTTCTCAGCGTAAGCAAAGACCTAAAACTTAGGACTTTTGGGGGGCTTTTTTTTTGTTTTTAATAGCTGCTATTACATTCATGTGTGACAAGCGATGCAACAAGAAAAGATCATGTGGACGACACAAGTGTAATGAAGTTTGCTGTGTGGTAAGTTTACATGTGGTTTTATAAAATTGTTTGATGTGATATGTATTTGKTTTTGGTTGTGATGTTAATGGTCTTTTTTGCTTTTGTATCTTTCCATTTTTGTGCATCTTCATTCTCTATTTGCAATATTAATCATGTTCAAAAAGTYTGTGTGTGTGCATTTATTTTGCAAGTTTTGTTTTATAAGTATCATTATAAATGTAAAACCACGTTCCAGCCTAAATGCAGTTAAATCAGTGTAAATGTGCTTTTTGCCAACGCAGGGATTCCAGGGAGAATGGAGAGGGGAAGCATATTACTTAATAGAAGCAGCATAAGCTATGATATAGCTATGTCTGCAACAGAAGTCATAACAGAATCTGCTTTAAAATTTGTGCATCAATACGGTGATGGAAAAACATTATAGATCTGGCCTAAGCTATTTTTTGCACTATGCAGTTTTGTTGGTCTGTTATTAGTAGTAGATTGTGACCTCAGAGAGAAAAAAATAATCAGTGGGGTTTTTAGTTCAATTCTGCTTTTTCTTTTTTGCCTTCTCTTAGGACACAGAACATAAGTGCTCTTTGGTTTGTGGTCGTAAACTCAACTGTGGGCTTCATAGATGTGAAGAACCCTGCCATCGGGGCAGTTGTCAAACGTGCTGGCAAACAAGTGAGTTATGTGCAAGRGTATATAATTTTTATTTATTATAGGAATATATTAATTTAACTGGTTGGAGTCAGACAGAGAATGTAATCCATTTAACATTGGTGAAAAGGAGAAAGACAGGTGACGTRGATTGTAAGGATACTGCTTATAGCTCGAAGTGCTTTAGCTGCAATAGTACATGCTCCTCTCCTATATTAMATGCACATGGACATGGTCAAAGACCTCCATTTTATGGGGACCAACTTTTCATGAAAACATCCTGGAAAAGAGATGTGCGTGTTGACTCTCTCTCTCTCTCTCTGTCTTTAGAAAAATAAATATTTCTGTGTCCAAACATTTCTCTTGACAAAGAAAATAGTAATCTTAATGTCTCAGAGGTCCTGTTAGTAATTTCTGGTCTAGTTGAGTCAGAATGAACAGATTTTTCTGAGMAATTGTTTTTCTTCACTAAATTTCATGGGTTTAATATTTAAGGTTGTTAAGCTTCTCCACATTGCTGCAATATTTTTGAGGGTTGTATTTTACTCTGAGGTTAAAGATTCAGATGCCTGTCTTAACCTGAAGAAACCTAAGGATTGCCTCCATTGYTGAATGTGATACAATCTAGAGGTCAGTCTTGCCTGCTGAAATTTTGCAGCAAGGCTCTTTTCTGAATACAGGAAAAGCAGTTACCTTCTTCAGGAACCAGATAATTATGGTAATTTGGCTTAAACCTCTGTGTCCCTGAAGTTTCCCATTCTGAATCTGTCCAGAGTTAAATCAGCTAAGCAGTATCTTTAAAGATTTCTGTCCTGGTTTAAAAGACASATGTCTGCCAAGGAAGGGGGGAACCTTCCTGGAATGGAAAAAGTGACTCCCTCCCTCCAAATTCTGCCTTGAAATTACRGGGCTTTCAGGCAAAGATACAGGAGAAGGAATAACAGTTCTTTACTAGGAGATATAAATGTAATGAGACAGATAAACAGCAACAACAAAAAACCAGAAAACCCAATAGCAGCCTTTTCTCGCCTGTCGAGCGATTTCCCCTTTGGTGTAGTTGTGACCACGACTGGCAGGGGCGCTGTTGGTTCCCRGCGAGGTGGTGGCTGCAGTGACTCTCGCAGGCAGCAGGRGGCGCTGGCGGGCCTGGATGAGGTGGGGCGGGTGCGATGGTTCCCCCGCRGCTGCAGGGGGYGCTGTGGCACGAGCGCGGCAACCTCTCCRYRTGGCAATGGCGGCTCGGGGAAGGGGGAAGGAGGGGAGACGGCTTCGCTCGGGCAGGAATCGCAGCAAATCGTAGTCTCAGAGCCCAGCACACAGGGGTAGTCGTGGCAACATGTGGCAGGCAGGGGCCTGGCGGGACAGCACAGGAGCAGCCGTGGCAACACATGGCAGGCAAGGGCCCAGCAGGGAGAGGCCCGGTCCCGGGTTTCAGCACAGGAGTAGATGCGGCCGCAGAAAAAACAGAGTGGGCAGACTCGAGGCCACAACSGGAGCTACAGTGTAGCCAAGCAGCTGGCTGCTCCCATAAAATACGCGACTGTTCTCTGCTCCCARCCGGGCACAGATTGACCCACCCCTGGCTAAGCAACTGCTAAGTCACAGTGTAGCAATAGCCCCAGCTCGATACACACCTTCCCACACGCAGACAACTCCCAGGCCCCTCCCCCACTAGGATCCCAGGCCAATCCCAYRCATGTCACAATACCCCCAAGCCGGGAAGGGGGAGAAAGGGAAATAGTGGCAACATGGATATGGGATAACAATCCCCWGGACAATTTCTTACCTGCTGTCTTTGGATGCCACTAGTTGAGGTTTCAGAGGCATATATTGTATGATTCTGTATGATTCTGACCCTGTAGTTGGTGGYGAGTGGTTCTGAGCACTAAGAAGGTCATTCTTGACTCTGATTCACCTGTCTAGCCACCACTTTGCAGTTGGTTTATATCAGCCATGGTATCAAATGCCGTGGCATGGTCAGCTGTAAGTCACTTGCCTACTCATTAGATTGGATTTCTTGCCCTTTCTTCCATCTCCGCTACTGTTTTTGCTGGGAATGGTGAGGGCTGACATCAAGATGCAGTACTAGAGTGCATCTACATCTCTGTGGTTCTGTGTGCTTCCCAGGTACTTTACTTTTCCAGTGTAATTTCCTCAATGCTGATAAGTGKGGTCCCTTTTTATGCCAGGGTCTCTTTATGCATACCCAGTCTATTTCAAGACAGGAATACATCTCTTGGGGAAAATAAATACTGTCAGTACTAGAGACAGTGCATTTAAAACGAAAAAGGTTTCAGATATTGTATTTCTGCTCTTTGGATCAGACCTCTCTGCACTCTCTCCCCGTTATCTTGATTAGTGCTCGTTAAGGGACTTTTCATTATAATTAAGATTCTGCACCTATCACTTCTCATCAACAGCAAGCAGCCAGCGTAGCTCTCTAACATTCAGGTCTTCCAGAGACCCTTGTGTCTCATCTTCCTGCATTAAGGAAGATTTGTAGCTTTGAAGCATTAAGTATTGTAGCTTGTTTCAAGACCTACAGTGAGGGAGAACAAAGCGCTACTCTTTCCTGTGCTTCCTTTCCACGGAAAGTCCATGGACATTCTGAATCTTTTCTACTTYAGCTTTCTACTTCTTCCTTTTAATCCATAACATTTTGTTCTCCCTAGCATTCTTATTTGCTGGAATTTATTGTAATTTAGTCTCCTTACATAAAAATTGCAATTCTTTGCACTAACTGCTCTACTTCAAGATACATGGGCAAATGAGTAGGACCTGGCCTGAGATTTAACTGATGGAACAGATCATAAAAAATAACCAGACTTGAGAAATTTCTGAACATAACAAAAATTGAAAAGCTGAAAAAAGTTTCAGATAGGAAATCTSACATTTATTCCTCACCCATAAGGCTGAGAGATGTCTAAGCTTCACAAGTAATTGGAGGAGGGAGGTATAGGAAACCTTTCTGGGAGTGGAATTTTGTAAGGCCAACAGAACTTTGGTAGTTGTGTGATGCTGGTATAACCACACTAATGATAGCAGAAATAGCAGATTTGATTACAGATGTAGCTGAACTGGGGCCAGTGGGTGCACTGGGTTTGCATCCAGGTTTTGGTAGTGAGGGGCTACAGGACTGGCTTTTGTGAGAAGCTGCTGGAAGCTTCCCCCCTATCCAGCATAGTCAACATCAGCCAGGTTCAAGATGGTCCTACCACTAGCCAAAACCAAGCCGATCGGGAACGTCAGTAACACCTCTTTGATAACGTATTTAAGAAGGAAAAGAAGTTACTGCGCAGATGTAATTGCAGCCAAAGAAGAGAGGAGACAACTACGCAGCCACTAAGATAAGTGAAGAAGCAGGGGAAAGAGGTGCTTCAGGCGCTGGAGCAGAGATTCCACTGCAACTGTTGGGGAAGACCATGGTGAAGCAGCTGTGCCCCTGCAGCCCATGGAGGTCAACAGGGATACAGAGATCCACCTGCAGTCCACAGAGGAAGGCCATGCCAGAGCATGTGGATGCCTGAAAGAGGCTGAGAACTGGTGGGAGTCCTGTGCTGGAATAGGCTCCTGGCAGGGACCTGCAGACTTTTGGAGAGAGGAACCCATGCTAGAGCAGGTTTCCTGGTAGGACTTGTGACYCTCTGAGGGACCCACACTGGAGCAGGCTTTGCCTGAGGGACTGCACCCTATGGAATAGTGACCCATACTGGAGCAGTTCATGGAGAACTGTTGCATGTGGGATGGGCTCACATTGGAGAAGTTCATGGAGAACTGTCTCCCATGGGAGGGACCCCATGCTGGAGGCAGGGGAAGARCTCCTCTCCCTGAGCAGCAGCAGGAATGTGTGATCAACTGCCTGTAACCCCCATTCTCTGTTCCTCTGTACCTCTGGGGGGGGAGGAGGTAGAGCCTGGGAAAGAGGAACGAGTGGGGAAAAGGTGTTTTTAAGTTTTATTTTACTTCTCAGTATCCTGCTCTGATTTTATTAGTAATAAATTCAGTTAGTATCCTGAAGTTGAATCTGTTTTGCCTGTGATGGTATTTGGTGAATGACCTCTCCTGGTCCTTATCTCAACTCATAAACCATTCACTATATTTTCTTTTCTCTGTCTGTTTGTGGAGGGGAGTGATAAACCAACTTTGGGTGCAGGGCATTCAGCCAGGTTCAACTCACTGCAATGGGGAAAAAATTATTTTGTTAGATTATTTGGGAGGAATCAAGGTGGATGCATGGGCAAATGGAGTGAAGGCAAAATAAAAAGACACCATTTGCACAAATGAAGTTGTTGGTCAACTTACCTGATAGAGATCTATGCACCTCATGTCAGCTATTTTTCCTGTCATAGTTAAGATTTAATATCATTCAGTGTAATCTCATTCTTTATTCTGTGTGTGAGAGGTCTTGAGTGCCAGCAACTGGAGACTTGGCTGCAGATCATGGTAGCACATAGTCCATATGCTAGCAACTGGAGGGACCAGATTGATGTATACTGTATGCCAGCAGCTGGAGAATGGGATCATAAGTTATAGGGGCCCCTTGATCTGAGTACCAGCACATGGAAAGATGAGGGTTTGTGTGCAATTTTCTTGTTAATTTTGGTCTTATGTGTGTCTGTGTAAAACTGGGTAATTTGTTAGGGAGCTTGCTTCAAAGCTGGATTGAATACCTAGTAGGAGATCTGCCTCTGGAAATACCCGAGGTTTCGTCCAGTGCCTGGGAAAGGAGTCTGTCCAGGCGTGGATATTAGACAGAGSCTGTGCTAATATTTCAGATTCATGGATGTGGTGTGCATGTGAATTTAGAGTGAATGTGTGTGTGTGTTTTCTGTAGTAAGCTACAATCTTGATGAGCCGAAGAGGAGGAAGAGGACCTAGCTATTGATATTCCTCTTTATGTGAATCTTGTCAGTTGGCTTTGTGTTAGTCTGTGTGTCTGGTTGTGTTACTGCCATGTATGTATTGTGTGTCTCATCTCTCTGGAATGTGTGTTCAGTCTTGCTCTAGGCTGGACCTGCGTATTGATCTAGCAGCCATCAATATCTGTAGAAGTGGCATGGTAGGAACATTTGGGTGTTTAGAGCTCAACAGGTTTTGCTTTGGTAGACTAGGAAGCAAGAATCCTGTGATTCCAGAGTTAGAGAACTTGCTGAATTCAGCAGCTCCCTTTAAYACGCTCATCTTCTCTTCAGGTTATTTGTATTTTTATTGCCCCTTTATTCTCTTACCTCCTCCACTATATTCTCTTGTTCTCCCTGATACACTACCTCTTTATTSGTTTATAGTCTGATCATTCTCTCTTTTTATTCTCAAGTCTCCTTCTGTATGATGTCAAATGTTTTCTTAGTGTTTTGTTTTTSTAAGCATTTATCTGTTTGAACTGTAGTTTGCAATCCAGTCATTTTCCCAGTTTCTTTATAGTTGGGAAAAAAACAGTGAATTGTATTAATTTTTGTACAGTGTTAAGTTTTCATTGGGGTGGTGTATGTAAGTACTTCTATTACTTTATCACTGAGATTTGGAATCTTGTAAGAGTTTAAAATAAAAAAAACACGCACAGAATAAAATGAGTACTTCCTGAGACAGAGAACTTCCAAGACATACAAAGTTGGATTTGAAGTATTTGGACAGTTTCATAAGATGCTTATGAGGATCCATGTAATACTAAGTGGCATAAAGAAGACTGGCTGCCTTTTTGGTAATTTTCTTTGGAATCTTTCTGGTACTATATTCAGGGCTTGGCAAAAGGACAAAATCTAAACAGTGGTCAGAAAAAGTGATGTCGGGGGGAAGTTTGGAACACAAAATTTCGATTGTAGGTCTTCTGGAAGAGAATTCAAGAGAATTCTCTGCCCATTTTTAAGTCAAAGGTAGAACAGCAAAACTTTCAAATTGACATGAGCATTTTGCTTGCTCTGGTTCAAAATGTTGATGTTAAAGGACCACTCTAAAAGCCAAGCATAATTCCTACCCAAGTCATCATAGTCTAGTTTTCTTGTAGGAGTCACAAAAGCGAATAAATTCATTTATTTCAAATATTAGTGCTTAATACAAAAAAAATGGAAGCTGGAGTAAAACATTTGTGTGTTATGTAAAGGTTTCTCATAGAGGAAATATGCAAATACATGTAGCCATTAGGATATATTTGAATTTTTTTTTCAGGTTTTGATGAGTTAACTTGTTACTGCGGTGAATCCGTGATTTACCCACCTGTCCCCTGTGGCACTCAGCCACCAGAGTGTAAAAAAACATGCACCAGGCCACATGACTGTGACCATCCAGGTAAGTCAGGCCATTCAGTTTTGATTGTGGGTTTTTGGGAGATTTTGTTATTGTTGTTTGTTTGAGGGTTTTGTTTGCTTGGTTTTGTTTTGTTGTTTTTGGTTTGTTTTAAATTTGGGGTTCCTTCAATCAAAATGTAGAAAAGTGTACATAGATCTGTTTGAAAATACATTTCCAAAAGTCTACACTTAAAAGCCAACCAGCTAAAAACTTGAAATGAATACTGCTAGTGGTACTTCTCACTGGTAAAAGCACTGGCATTTTTTCTGATCCTTATTAATAGCCACAACACGTTAAATGCTATATTCCAAAGATGAAGTGCTCTATTGAAACAGTAGGATAATCTAGTGTACMGTTAGTTTCTATGTTCCTTGGAGTTACGTTGGCTGATCACAAAATAAATAGCGTGGGTCAAACAGATAAGCTTTCTGAGAAATTCTGCCTGATAGTGTAACCTTACTCAGAAGTTAAAAAATTATCTGCTATTTATTTTAGAAATTACAGAGAATATTCACCTAAACACCTGCCATCATAATTTTTAAAGAACACATTGTTCTTGTATGAAGCATCATCCTTTCSTTACATTGTGTAGTTTTGAAATGCACACTCATGTTTAATAGTCTTTACTATCTCCTTTAATGCATTCAACTGAAGTATGCTAATAAAACTGTTACTGCTTTTATGTTTCTGTGACTGCAGTGTACCATACATGTCATAGTGAAGAGAAATGTCCCCCGTGTACCTATCTCACTCAGAAATGGTGTATGGGCAAGCATGAAGTAAGTCTGGACTTGGGAATGTTTTTGAATACAAAACAATTTTCTAGGACTGTAGGCTTAGATTTTTGTGGCTTCTTTGGAATGGAATATGTTACTGGAGTTTGAGTTTAATGTGATTAAATTGGAGAAGTATATCTTTTATTCCATATGCGTTCAAGCCAACTGCTGTATTGGACAATGGTGTAAAGCAAAACTTATTCTTTGACCTAAGGTATTTTAGCATTAAGGTTCTTGTGTGGACAGTGCCAAATGAAGGTGTGAACAGTAAAAGCACTTTGAGATTCCCGTTGATAGTTTTTCGTGTTAGTTGTCGTCTTTTTCTTCTCCTCCTTCAGCTGCGAAGTAATATTCCTTGTCATCTCACTGACATTTCCTGTGGACTTCGCTGCAATCAAATGTTAAAATGTGGAATGCACAAATGTAAAAGAATCTGTCATAAAGGAGAATGTCTTATAGATGAAGAGTGTAAACAGCCGTGTATTATTCCAAGGCTGTATTGTAATCATCCGTGTATGGCTCCATGTCATCCTTCTTCACCCTGCCCGACAACATCCTGCTGTGCAAAGGTTAGATACTCAAAGAAAATTCACTGCAAAGTCACAGGTGAATTGTATGGTTTAATTATCAGCCAGTAACAGTTGTGAAATGTTTGTATATTGATAGCATGACATTTTTTCTGTAAACTTAAAGTATTTTTAAAATAAAAACTATTAATCACTTTTAGTTAGCCGTTATTCACACCTCTCCATGGCAATAAAAACACACAACTTTATAAAAGCTGCTCACTTGTGTGATACGACAGGTTGATCTTCAATGTGAATGTGGAAGAAGAAAGGAGAGTATGATCTGCTCAGAAGCATCCAATACATATCAAAGGTTGGTACTGTAATAATTATTTTAATTCCTTACTGGACTTACTACTTTGCAGTTTGATTAAATTGCAGACTTCACTAAATATTTAATTCACAAGCTTTTTCACACTTTTTTGTACTTTGACATACGGTGTTTTTTGATATTTCCTTGAACTTTTATACCAGCTATGCTATATTAGAATACATTTCTTTTTTTACTGTTGTTAGTCTTAAGTATGGTGGTGTGTCAAAGCTTGACTCTTCCATATATGGAACTCTAGTCTACCTGCACAGAGCAATTAGATACAGACTAATTTGTCGAATCCGGACTCAGGCTCCTGAGTGTAGGTGATTGTGGTCCATGTGTGACTTGCTGTCTAAGTTTCCAGTCATGTGTGATGGAATCTAGTCATTAGAGATGATGGATGCTAAAGAGTGATTTAAAGTAATTCTGAAATAGCTAAATTTAGGCAGGAGAGCTTTGGCATCTAAATCTTAGTTTTTAATATGCAAACTAAGTCCTACCCAACTCCACTTATTGCAATAGATTTATTGCAATAGTCTCCAGATCCTCTTTCTAAACTTATTTCTCTCTCTCATATGAGAGATRGCAAGAAATGGCCATGGAAAGAAGAAGAGTGGGGCTTTGGAACTTTTGAAATGAATATAGCAAAACAGTAATAGTAATAATTTTAAAAATCTTTGTCTGAGGCTGTGATTGAAAGGGAGTAAAAAAAGTTGATCTAGAGAGTTGATACATAATTGAGTTGGGCTCTGTAGCCTAGTCGTTAGGAGAACAAAGTCAGAGATTCTTCCTGTCTTTCAAAGAAAGCTTCTTAATGATTGGTTTTTTTGGAACTGGTATCTGACAGCCTTTTTTTTATCCTAGCCCAGCTTAGGATATAGTGCTTTATTTCTAATGAACAGTGTCCATATTCAAATTCTGACAGAAGATGCTTAGCACAGGTACCTAATATTACCTAATGAAAACAAGGAGAAAAATGTGCTAATCAGAAACAATTAAGAACATTTGTAGTCAATACTAAGTTGAATGCAAGATACATGTTCAGGAGTTTGGTATTTTTAAGATCTATCTCACTATGAATATAAATCAGAAGACTGACTCAACTTTGAAATACCAGTTTAAATTGACAAATGCTTGTCTTTAGTGATAAGTTTGGAAGATAACATACAAGTCCAGATTTTTGAAGGCTGTTTTTTCTCTGCTGTTTTATAGCTCAGGCACTACAAAAGTACTCATGCAAGGAAAATGGTTCTTTGAAGTCAGTGAGAGTCCTTGTGTGTGTAAGCTGAACACATATGTATTTATTTATCTAATCAGAGCCCAAATCAAGAGGAAGGGAAAGAAACTGTTCTGTTTAAAGCAAGTGTTTGTATGTGTTAATTAAAATGTGTTCATATGTGCTTACAAATTATTCTTTACTCATGATAGTAACAAAAGCAGCAGTTCAGGTTCTTGAAAGATTAATATATTCTGATTTTGTGGAGGTAAATTTGGCTTTTTTCCTACCTACCATTAAACCAAAACAACAACAAAACCCATCAACAACAACAGCAGCAACAAACCATAAAAAAACCAAAAAATCCCACAACAAAGTAAAGGTCAGCAAAGTAGCAGAGTATCCATGTTTTCTCAGAAATGTTAGAGGAATGATGAAACAGCTTTGGGCTTTGTCAGTGAATGTTGGTGAAAGATTGCCCAAGGGAACAGGAAAAGGAGTGTGCAGCTATATAGGTACATATGTTACAAATTACGATGTCATATCTAATGTCCCATTACCTAGGCTTTGTCATCACCTGATAAATATTAAGATGATGGTGTGTCTCAGTGATTTTTTTGTTTTATGTAATATGATCAGCCTTCTTCCTGATAGATGGTTAGTTCTTTGAATGTGATGCAAAATATACAGAGAGAAACATATAGTGACGAAGGTATCCTTTTATCTAAATTTAACAGAGAAGATAGTTCAAGAGGATTGAGTGTTTCATTTTTAGGATTTTGTTTGAAAGTTAYGTGGGATATTTCAGTAAAAAATTATTGTATATTTTAGTTATATGAATTTTAGCAAGCAAAGGAGGCTGGGAAGACTTGTTATTGAAGGGAATGAGGAAGAATCTTTATAAAGAAAGTAGTAACAATCTCAGTGGGCATTTTGCTCTTTCCTTGTGGATTGTGTTAACCATATTTTCTAAGCAAATTTCTAAGTACTTCATAAATTCACTTTATAGATTTTAGTTGCACACAGTTAAGGAAAAATCACATAAAAGACGGTTAAAGCTATGCAGTAGGCTGTAGTTTGTGTATTAAGCAAATGAGGAGAAAGTATTTGCCTTGCCTAATTTAGACTTGCATAAGAAGCATGTCCATTTGTTAGTGTTGCTCCTAGTTGAGGGAGATGAGAGTAAACTCTTAATTCACATGACTAGATTAGACTCATAAAACTTTGTGATGTAGAACTAGAGTTTCATTCTGTAGTCTGATGAGAAAATTGTCTGTCTTACTTCTTCCACCTAGAGGTTAAATCTGCACCTTTTCAGAGGTTTATATGTTGCCTCAAATGAAATCTAACACTCTTCTTTTTCAGAATAGCTGCTATATCTATAGCAACTAAGCTAACAGATCTACAGCTTGGGGATTCAGTGGAAATCAGTAGGCTTATTACAAAAAAAGAAATGAAGCAGGCCAGGTAAGGAGATACATGTAGAAATGTATTTGAAGCCCTTGTGTGTATCTGAAGCATAGGTGACATGCAAAATACATAATACAGTGATCAAAATGCCAGCTGTAATAGGAAGACTTACAGTCTTCCTATGTAGCCTGACTCTAACAATACTGCTAAAAGAGCGTTTTGCAATTCCTGAGTCTTTCATGCTTTTGCTTTAATGTAGAATGAGTTCTCTGTCATTGTCTGGTTGTTATGTATGGAACAATACTGCTGTGGTTTCAGAGTCTTCTACTCAGCCAACTCGYTGGAGTTCCTCAGGATTTTTTTCCAGACTTCTAGTCAGGACAACAGCTGTTATCTTCTGTTTCAGCATCCAGTGTTCCTTTCTGGATTATTGATAGGCCATGTTTTCTCCTRTCATCATCTCACTATTTATAATATTTTTATGTTACCCTTTTTAGAATTTTTTATGTTTGTATTTCAGTTTGATTGGTGCTTTGGTGTTCTCATCCTGGCTGGCACCACAAACCCGATTTTAAGTCACAGTGGTACTAGTGACATAAGTTAGGTGATTTTCTCTTTTTCCTGATATTCCTCAGGATTGGAATAGCTTGTTCTTTTAGTATAATTTCTTTATGAAATTGTCAACTTTCTCCAACATCCTTCTGTCAGAAATGGGACTTACTGAAGTCTTTGCCCTTGCCCTTTGCCCTAAATCTCTGGGTTTAGTTTATTTCTGTTACCATGTCTTCTTTTTTATATTGAATTTGATTATTTCAGAGTCAATCTATTATAAGTGTTAAAATCTAATGTTCCTTTATATTATGTAAAGTCAAAATACTGACATTTCCCATATAGTTGCTTCATGACTTCCTGTATCAAAAGCTAGTGCCAGCATACTTCAAGAACTTTTGCTGTTGTATTGTAGTCACTGACACACATCTTTCTGCGTGGGCAGACACTGCCCTTTCTTTGGACTGTTGGAATTACCAGAGATGACCTCTCTTTGTGCAAATCTTTCCTAATATGATATCGYAACTGTGGTAGGTAGCCTTTAGTCAAGGGAATATTCCTCTATTCAGGGATGGTCAGAGGAAGTATTCTCTCTTCCCCTCTCTTTTTGTCTACCAAATAGCAGGGCAGGGGGAAAAGGGATGATGGTACATAAAATACTTAATCTTAAATTTCTAGCTTATTGTCAAACTCCAGTATTTTCAAAGTAGTGTACTGCTTCATACATTTACAATAACAGAATATTTTCTGCAAACTGTGCAGGGATTTTCTCTTTTTGTTTTGCTCTCTGGTCTGCAGACATTTTATACTTTACCTTAGATTTCTTATTAGGGCTTGGGGTTTTTCTTGTGACAGAGTTGATCAGACCTAGAGTAGCTTCTCTAAATTGGCTACATTCCTCTTTTAGAGGAGGAGAAAATAATTTGTCAAGCAAATGACTTTAAACAGTACCAGGTTGATCTTAAGAGTGCAAGTATGTTAGCTTCCTTTTGTCTCCTTCAAAAAAAGCCATCAGAAGTTCTGGATCCTGGAACGATGTATCTGTAAACATAATACATGCCACTGAATGAACCAGTTTCCCCTGCAGACATAATTTTTGTTTTTTTCTTAATTTAAGGAACTGTTATTAAGAGAATTAATTAACTTATGCAGTCTAGGGGGAAGAAGCTTGTAAGTGCCACTGAAATTCTGRGGAACTCCTGATTCTTCTCCTACATTTTAATCCCTCAAAATAAAATTATGAAATACCTTTCAAAGATGAGACAGAAAACTGAAATTCATAACTCTCCTGACACTAGAAGTTAGGCATTCAGTTGAAAATGATTTTTATCATTCATCGTAATCCTCCATACACGTCTAACTTTCCTCTTTCCTGACTGATCATTTTGCTGATTCATAGGAGTAAGTGACCTTGTGACATCTTCCTTTGTTGATTTCCAGTCCTTCCTAGCATCCCCTCAATGCTCCTATCAATTTCATTCTTTTCTCAAATGATAAAATTTATGAATATAACGTCTAGTTCAGAAGCCTTTTTTCTTGGTTCCTATACGACTTTGGTAATTGGTGCTCCTCTTCAAGACCTGAAGAAGGAACTGGGTGCTCAGAGATTTTTGATTGTTGCTTGTTTGTTTATTTTTAGCTCTACTATCTGTTCTAATACAAYAAACTATTCTCACACACTTGTTACTTCTTTAGACTGTGATAATATGACTCCAACAGGCTACAGCTTGAAAAGTATGAGTAGCAGCAGTGATTCTAATTGTATTTTTCTTTCGTAATTCAGGTTGCAGTGTGATGAAGAATGCTTAGCTCTTCAGAGGAACAGGTGGGCAATTAACTTGCTTGCTGCTTTTTTAACACAAGTAGTCCAGACTTGGAAAGACTGTCCAGGCTATCCACTCTTCTATGTGGAGAAGAAATCCTTTTGTGCATGACCTAGAGAACAGATAAATGTGGAGATGATTCCTGTTATAGAGATGTATATTGAGAGATCAGTAATCTTGCTAGAATATTCTAGTTCTAAATAAGTAGTTTCAAATGTACAGACCATATCTTTTGCAAGCTGTACATTTGTATAAGTAACCTGTAACTTTACTCTTCAAAGGCAATGTGTGTGGAAGGTTGGGGGGATTTATGTGTTTATTTTTGTTTGCTTATGTTTTGTTATGTTTTGGGGTTTTTCCCTCCTACCCTCCAATTTAGGCGCCTTGCTGAAGCTCTTGAAATAGATGATAATTCTGATCCTTTTAATATCCGTTCTTCTGGACCAAAGTACAGTGACCTTCTAAAAGAAGATGCGAGGTATGAGTTCTGATGATGGCAAGTGTCATAAGTCAACAGTGTTGAGAGTAGGATAAGAAATGCAGAACAGTTCTATTTACTCTTCTAAAAATAACTACCTTGCCAATAGATGTCAGTTGAGGCAAAGGAGTTGACATGCATTTCTCAAGACTTAAATGAGAACCTGAAAAGTARAAAGTGCCTTACAGGTTGCTTTGTTCTGTAACAGGACCAGATTTAGAATGGGAACATCATTTTACACCATTCTCACTATGAATCAGTACCTGTACTTCTCACATCTCTACTGCTGGCACAGAGAACCAACTTCCGTCTTAGTGCTCCTTATAAACATTTCAAAACAAAGACAAAAGTGATGGCTAAGCAATGAAATATGCTCTCATAGTCTGATGTTCTTTGTCTCCACCAGTATCATTTATTTTTTTGCCTTACTGCTTTTATTTTAAAAATAAAGAAGTGGAATTAATAAAGCTGAGAGAGCGAAGCATATGCTAGTGTGACTGCATAGAGGGTTGCTAGACTGCAACATCCTAAAATGAGGCAATGTGAAATCAAGGTAATACCAAAAATATCACATCAATAAATACTTTTGCAATCTGGAATGACAGGAAGGGATCAGACATGTTTTTAAAAAGATGCTTAAATGATGTGTCATCTAAGAGTTTTTACTGTTGTGCGTATTTGTAGGCATGACATTAGTTTTTACCAGGTCTAAGTTTTTTAGAACAGCTTAATATGTTTTGTTCTTGCTCCAGTATTCTAATGCTGCATAAATTTCGTGGTTTTGTAAGGATGTTTGTTGCTTGAAAATCCTTTATTTAGTTTGCTGATGTGTTGAGATAAGTGAAAATTTTACATAAGCAGCCACTCAGTATTTAAGAGTAAGTTATGTCTTCTTTACTTCCAACTGATGAGCCTACTGCAAAATAGGAGCTGAATGTTTTCATTTTGGAGCTACTGTTTTATTAGTATTTGCACTTAAAAGTGCTATTTTATAAGGACTATTCTCTTAATTGTATATAGACTATGTTTTGCTTTACCTTTTTCAGAAAACAGCGCACACACTTCCAGTACAGTAAGAAAGTGAAAAATTTGCATCATGTGTGTAGTCTCCCCTGGTTTTTTGTAGTACAATTCTATCTTGTCTTTCTGCCAGCCACTACCCATAGTGCAGTGTTCATCTTTCATGAACAGAACTGACCAGGGTCATGCACTGTATTCCAGATGATCGAACAGATACCTTGAAAAGTAGCCTTAATGCTTCCATACTCCTCCTCATTCCTTCAGTGATTTTACTAACATTTCCTTTGTAGCCACTTTATACTGGTAATTTACAATAAACTAGTAGACAAAGGCTATTCTTACTGATTCATAGCTAAAGCAAAAGTTTTGTTAGTCCTCAGGTAAATTACTTTGCACATTGACTTACTGGATTTCATTTATCTAGTTTTAAAGATAAATGAGTTTCTCCTTGTATTAACATAGCTCTCTTTACAAGAGCATCAATCTGCAATTTGTGAATCTATGGCTTTGTGAATTTACTTCCTTGACTGTTCTTGATGATCTTCTCAGTAGTCTAGCAAAAGATTTGGCTTTCCATCATGATGGCAGGATCCAGGAATTTTATCTTACAGGATGTTTTTCAGGTGGCTCAGCATTCTGAAAAAATTTTGAGAGATTAATTTATTCTTGCTTGAGCACATCACTCCAGTAACACAAGAGTTCAGGGCTTGTGGTTTTCTGCAGAGCTTAAGTTACATATGGGATCTCAGAATGACTGAGAAACATGACAGCTGCCTCCGTGTGGATTCAGAGTCACTGGCTCAAGAAGGCAGCAGCTGCCAAAATCATTAGTAGAATGCCATATTATCTTCTTGGCAATTAATTGATCTGTGAAGCTGATACATTGTCAAGAGCTAAAAGAAATGTACATCTACAAATGAAGAAAACTTAAGAAAGCTGTCAGAAGACTCCTGATTTTGAGGTGTAATCTTTAATTACATAACCCTAAAGCTTGCAAAATGCAGTACAATTCCTGGTAACAGGAAGAAGATAAGCAAGTGGAAGCATGCCAAGATAATACGTCTCCTTCGTAGGACAGTGACAGAAGAAGGGGGCACCACGAATAGCATGATAATGCTGCTGCATGCTGATCATGTTGATGTGTTTGTCAGGATCTGAAAACGAATCAAAAGAAAAGTCTCTCCACCATATAGCTTTACATGAGGAGATATTTTGCTGCCAAGGGCAATCCATCTTGTAGCATGGAGATGACTGTGCCAACTGAGCACAGATCAGGGAGTACAGATCCACTAGCTGGACACCTCAGCACTGACCTTACTAAGAAGCTCTAGAAAACAGACACAGAGAGCAAGCATATGCTCAGGTTGGTCTGTTGACATGAAGTTGGAGGATAGACTGGCACAAGTATCAATGTCCAGTTGGACAAGGATGATGTTGAGGCTGCTATTTGAATTAAGACTACTGGAGAAAGAGAGAACATCTTGAATATCTAGCCTCCTGGAGCTACACAGAAGAGAATTCTCTTACTTTTTCACTGGCTGTGCAGGATGACACACTCACTTCAGCGTCCAAAACTTTGGCAGGTTATCTACCAAAGATAGTTGTGCTTGCTTTGGTAGGCACTTCTTGACTGGTTACACTCTGACATCATTCGCAAAGTGGTACTGTGTTGGTATGGAATAGTGCCTAGTTTTTGAAGAATTATTTGCTACTATCCAGCTTTGAGATACGAAACCTTCAGGTAGCCTTTTTTCCCCGTGGAGATGGTGCCCTGACAAATAGCGACCTTACTTTTAGAGTTCGTTTACCTGCTTATTTAGGAACAGAGCACAAAGTTCGCCCTGAAGTGAAAGACTTGAAGTACTGTGGTGAAGCTAGGTACAAAAAAATACTTCAAACAAATCCTTAGTATCTCACATCAAGAATATTTTGTTTGCTTGCAAGTAGCCTTATGCTGCTTCTTGCATTCTTATTAATTTGTTATGCTAGGCAAGTCAAAGACCAAAGTCAGTGAACTTTTCCTCTGTCTTGGAAAAGAACTCCACTCTGTTTACCCTACCCCCATTTTTGTGTCTCATTGTGTATTGTAATTAAGTAAATTAATGACAAGTCATTTAAAAACACCGAGATGGCAGCTTTAAAATCTACATTATTTATTTGAAAATGTAGAATTGTATTGTCAGACAGTAGAGCTATGTCTTAGAATTTTATTCTGGGTTCCAGTAATTGAAGAGGAAAATAATTATTTTTGTAATAGTAATGAAACACAGTTTTTTAATGTGAGTGAAGCTTCTGCTTCAGTCAGTTGTGTCTTAAATTTGGTCTTGTTGAAAAATGTTACAAAAGATGACGACATTTTATGTCTCTACACTCTCTTGCCTCGTTAACCTAGAATGTTCTTGCAGGAAGGATATAAAATTTGTCAGTGACATTGAGAAGGAAATGAGAATGCTTGTGGAAGCTGTCAATAAGGTCAGTATTCAGATACTCTTTATGGATTCTAAGAATCAGTTTAGTTTGGGGGTGATGCCTTAGGATTTTAGCGTTTATATTTTTCATATATTTGTAATCCTGCAATTCTTTGGTGTATAACTCTAAACTCCATATAGAGTGTTAGCTACTGCTTTCCCATTTTGGTCAGACAAAACAATTCCTCTCCAGGCCTGAAACTCAAGGACACCTTACTGTCTCAGGTCCAAAGAGATGTAAACAACGGTGAGTGGGGGGGTGGGGGGGAAAACTTGGGGTAAATTACTTCATTACCTGAAGCTGTAATTGGAAGAACTAACCCCGATATGCAAATGGACCAAACTTACAAAAGTATGAAAAACCCATGATCCATCTTAGGATGTAGCCCCTGAGTGAGCTCTGACTGCCCTAAATGTACCTGAAGGCACTTCAATAAATATAACTGCTTTTTACTCTCTTATTCTTGTCAAGCCTCTCTTTTAGGTAGTCCCGGTTAAGGCATCGGGGGAGTTTAAGCTAAGCTTTATTAATATTAATAGTTATGACTTGACACTGGATTTGTTTGGGCTCCAATATAGTGCACAGTTTATTTGTAAAAACAAAATTTTTAGGAGACTTAGTAGTTCAGGATCTCTTTGGGGCCAAACTTTCCTTAAAGATTCAAGCACTGCTAGGCTTTAATGCATCAGTGGATTATCATCAATTTTTGGATCTCCATTAATAAAATATTAGTTGTCAAAAATGGTCTTTAAAGGTTCAGACTTTGAGGAGGAAAGCCTAGGTACTTCTGATCCCTGTAGTGGAACTTGCTCACAAATTTTTTGATACCTTCCTATGTTTGCCAGTGCATGAGATTGTCCCTCTCTTTCTATAAGGAAACCTGGATTCAGCCACAATGTTTGGGACACTCCAGTATACTTAGAGAGATTGATACCACAGACACAATCATATGTTTTTCAGTGATACCACCTTCAGGTCTGTCAGGTTAGCTTGCAGCTGCACCAGGAAAGACTCAGTATATATGGTTCAAAGGACTGTGTAAACTACAGTGTCTTCAGTTGCCCTTTGCTCAAGAAGGAGCTAAACTTCTGTAGAAGGCATAATTTCCATCCCTCTAGGCCCTGAGGACAGTTACTCAACTTTATTCCTTCAAAAAATTATGTATGATGTTTCTTAAACAGTCTTTGTGCTTGTCCATCTGTCTAGTGTTCTTGCCAATTGTTTTCTTAAAGAGAGTGAAAGTCTAAAATGAGTCAATTTGTGTCTAGTTATCACAGAATGGGTAAAGTTGGAAGGGACCACTGTGGGGTCATCTAGTTCAACCTCCTGGTTCAAGCAGGGTCATCCTCGAGCACATTGCATGGGATTGCATCCAGGCACTTCTTTAATATCTCCAGTGAGGGAGACTCCATAACCTCTCTGGGCAATCTGTTTCAGTGCTCAGTCACCTCCACAGTAAAGATGTTCTTCCTCATGTTCAGGTAGAACTTCTTGTGCATCGGTTTCTGCCTGATGCCTCTTTTCCTGTTGGTTGGCACCACTAAGAAGAGCCTGGCTCCATCCTCTTGACACTCTATCTTCAGATATTTATCGGGAAAATAAATAGTAATAAATAAAATGCTATCTGTCATCTCTTCTTGAGGCTAAATAGGCCCACCTCTCTCAGCCTATCCTTGTGAGATGGTCCTGTCCCGTCATCTTTGTAGCCCTCTGCTGGACTTAGTCCAGGAGCTCCATGTCTCTCTTGTACTGAGGAGCCCAGTACTGGACATAGCATTCCAGGTGAGGCCTYACCATGACTGAGTAGAGGAGCAGGATCACCTCCCTCAACCTCCCTGGCCACACTTCCTAGAGCACCATGTCATTGGCCTTGTGCTGCAAGGGCACAATGTTGTCTCATTGACAGCTTCTTGCCTACTGGCACCTCTAGATCCTTGTCTGAAGTGCTGCTTTCCAGCAGGCCAGCTCCTAGCTTGTACTGGTGCATGGGGTTCTTCCTCTTCAAGTGCAGGACCCTGTACTTGCCTTTTCTGAATTGCAGAAAGTTCCTCTCTGCTCATCCCTCCAGCCTGTTGAGATCCTTCCAAAGGGCTGCACAACACTGGGGTGTCA
The DNA here is from genome assembly GCA_018881555.1 of Amblyornis subalaris. Lineage (NCBI taxonomy): Eukaryota > Metazoa > Chordata > Aves > Passeriformes > Ptilonorhynchidae > Amblyornis > Amblyornis subalaris. The sequence continues at coordinate 12,448,388 of JACAXG010000006.1, read as the reverse complement.
TCCACTCCTCCCAACTTTGGGTTGTCAGTGAACTTGCTGAGGAGGCATCTGTGCCTTCATCCAAGTCATTGGTGAGTAAGTTAAAACAATACTAGAGCAAATACTGACCGCTGAGGAACACTGCTAGCTACAGGCCTCCAACCCTCTGCCACTGATCACAACCCTCTGATACCTGCTGTTCAGCCAGTTCTGAATCCACCTCACTGTCCGCTCATCCAGTTTGCACTTCCTGAGTTTACCTATGAGGATGTCACACGAGACAGTGTCAAAAATGTTTCTGGAGCCCGGGTAGACAATATCCAGTGCTCTCTGGCTATCTATCCAGGGAATAGATAGTTGTTCTGTCGTACAGTCAGATTGATTAAGCATCATTTTCCTTTGGTGAATCCATGCTGACTAATCCTGATCACCATCTTGTCATCCCACAATGACCTCCAGGATGAACAATTCCCAACACCTTTCTAGAGACTGATGTAACACTGTCTGGCCTGTAGTTCCTCAGGGTCCTTCTTGCCCTTTAGGAAAGACTGGGGTGATGTTTGCTTTCTTTCAGTCTTCATGCGCCTCTCCTGACCACCATGACCTTTCAAAGATGATGGTGAGCAGATTCGCTATGATATCCACCAGCTCTCTCAGCACTTGTGGATGCATCCTGTCAGGGCCCATGGTCTTGAGGATATCAAGTTTGCCTAGGTGTTCTCTAACCCCAGTCCATGACCAAGAGAAAGTCTTCCARCATTCCTTTACCCTGGGCTCCTGAGTCAGAGATTCTTGAGGGCTGGTCCTGTCAGTGAAGACTGATGCAAAGAAGGCATTCACATACTCTGCCTTCCCTGTGTCCTCTCTTACTAGGGCCCCCCCCTCCATTTGGTAACAGACTCACATTATCCTTCGTTTTCCTCTTATTATTGATGTATTTGAAGCCCTTCTTGCTGTCCTTGACGTCCCTGGCCAGTTGTAACTCCAGATGGGCCTCGGCCTTCCGTGTCTCATTTCTACTTACTCTTACAATTTATTTGTATCCGTTCCAAGTGGCCTGACCCTGCTTCAATCTCCTGTGTATTTCCTGCTTGAGTATTAACAGGAGTTCCTAGTTCATCCGTGTAGGTCTCTTGCCCCCTGTGCTCAATTTCTCATTAATTCAGATGCAAATTATGCTAATTATACTCAGGTCCCTCCAACCTCAGAGACTTGGAAGTAGATGCATAGAACAGTTGTTTGTTATTACATACGAATAATTTGGCCAGTGTTGTGTTGCCTCCGGTTATCCTATTCTACATATTCCTTTATACATTACCTTTCATACATACATATGTACACAAATGTGTACCCATATGTGTACTTCTATATATAACTGCATATACAAAATATATGCTTAAACTAATATCAAACCAACATATGTAATTATATTAAAAAAGGGGCAACCACAGGTCTTGAATTTGCAATTAGTAACATCAAATATGCCAGAACAAGAATATCAGAGAGCTCAAGAGCATCTCCAGTGCCTTGGTTCTCAGTGGAAACCAACTATTTGTTAAATAATGATTCTGCAAAGCAGACAAATGGTGTTCGTTAAGGAGCATCTACATTGCAGAAGAGAAGGAAAAAATGAAAACAAACATCTCATAGTCTTTTCCCTGTCTGACCTAAAGGGAAAATTACCCAGTGTACCCAGCTTTTATCATGATCAGGATTAAACATTTAGGGTCACATGACAGTTCAGTATCTCAAGGATCAGTTCTGTACCCGACCCATCAGGTTGTAGGGAATTGCTATTCCATAAAGGTATGAGAAGCTCCCAGAAAGCTCCCAGAAATCAAGTTACATTTCAAAAGGGAGGAGATTTCTTTTTGAACACCAAAGGCAAGTGCTGCAAGTATTGAAACTTGTTATCCATATATTATAAAGCAAGTGATATGAAATCATTCTTTCATGAGGTCTTCAGTAGGCAAACACAACAGTTACCTGATGAGTTCTATGACACTCTTAACGTCCTGTTCCTAAAAATCCTGTTTAGTTATGTATTAATTTTCACAAGGCTGTCAAATTCCATCTTGAAATGTTTAGATTTCTGATTACCAGTTTTCTGTTTATATGCCCATTCTAGATCTGCATTATTCACATTGGTTACAAATTTCCTGTGCTTTGGCGTGTTGAGGCCGTTTGGTGACAGTGAGCCCTGCTACATGAGGCTGTAGTTATTACATAGAATCATAGAATATTTGATGTTGGAAGGGTCCTCTGGAGGTCATCTTGGAAAACCCTCTCCGCTGAAGTAGAGCCAGTTAACCATGACAATGTCTGGATAGCTTGTGAGCATCTCTAGGGGTGGAGAGGCCACAAGCTCCCAGGGCAACCTCTGCCAGTACTCAGTTATTCTCATAGAAAAAAGTATTTCCTGATATCCACGGGGAACCTTTTGTGTCTTAGTTTGTGCCCATTGCATCTTGTCTTGTCACTGGGCTCCATGGGTCTGAAGAGTCCCAGTTCTCTCAGCCTTCTGTCAATGGAGAGATGCTCCTATCCCTTAATCACCTTCATGGTCCTTCACTGAACTCACTCCCGTATGTCCACGTCTCTCTTGTACTGAGGAGCCCCTGAGCTCACACAGTACTTCAGGGGTGGCATGAGCAGAGGAGAAGGAGCACCTCCCTCAGCCTGCTGGCAAAACTTTGCTTGTTGCAGACCAAGATACCGGTAGCCTTCTTTGCCACAAGTGTGTATTGTTGGCTCACGTCATGAAGGCACCTCAAGCTGCTGTCCTGCTGAGTGGCCCCCAGCATGTACTGGTGTATGGGGTTGCTCCTCATCAGGTGCAGGACTTCACAGTTCTCCTTGCTGAAGTTCCCAAGGTTTTTGTCAGCTCATTTCTTCAGCCTGTCAAGCTGGTGCTGGATAGCAGCATGCCCCTCTGGCCCATCAGCCACACCTGTGTCATTGGCAAACTTGTTGATGGTACACTCTGCCCCATCAGGCAGATCACTAACAGGACTTAGATGACTCCTGCAACACACCACTACTTACCCACCTCCAACTAGACTTTGCACCCTTCATCCCCACCCTCAAGGCCCAGCCATTCAGCCACTTTTCAATCCACCTCACTCCCCATCCAACCCCTACAGCAGCAGCCTGTTGTTGAGGGCTATGAGTCTGTTATCAGAGACAGTGTCAGAGACCTTACTGATGGCCTGTCAGACACTAGCCACTGCTCTCCCCCTGTCCACCAGACACGTCAATTTATAAAGTCAGTGACGCACGACTTCCCCCTGGTGAGGCCATGCTGTCTACTCCCAAGGAGCTTCTTGTCCTTCATGTGCCTGAAAATGAGTTTATCACAGGAGTTTATTGAGTCAGTGAAGCCATGCTGATTACTCCCAAGGAATTTCTTGTTCTTCATGTGGCTTGAATTGGGTTTAAGGATGAGCTGCTCCATCAGTTTCCCAAGGATTGAGGGCAGGCTAACCAGCCTGTAGCTCTGTGTGTCCTCCTTGCCTGTCCTGAAGGTAAGCGACAGCATGTGTGAAGACCATGTTCTGACTCTATTTTCCTTCAAAATTTTGGCATATATGGTGTAAAAGGGAATATTTCCCATGCACTATAAAGTTAACTTGCCCTTGTACTCAGTTCTTCTTGCATAACTTTTCTTTTTATTTCTGTGAAAGTCTCAGAGGCTCTCTTTTCCCTCTTGTAAGAGTCATGTTTCATCTTGCAACCCACAGGTTTATGTAGCTAAAGATTGAATGTGACATGGCGTTATGCAGGGAGACTGGTTTTAGTTGTTCTCCTGCCATGATCCTCAAGTCCTCTTAATGCCGGAGTCTGTGTTTGGTTGGTTGTGTATTATGATTCCTAGATATTCTCTGACTAAAGATGTGGCTTTTTTTCTTTGTTTCTAGATGTACAACTTTACTTGTATTAGAAGTATTTTGTATTCTAATCTATCAAGCATTCATGTAGCTCTGCCTGTATCAGTACTATGTCTTTCATACTGGTTACTTTTAGTTATGCTTACACATTTTACTTCTACTTTTTTATTTTTTTGCATTGTACCTTTGGAGATGCCCACTTCAGCTTAACTGGATAAATGAGTTAATAAAATTAACTCAATAAATTTAACATCCAAAAGGATTTTGATATTTATAAGTTTTAACATTAATACAATTCAGCTCTGTCTATCATATATGACTTCACTTGCCTCATAAACATCTGGTGCCCTGCACTCATCTGTATGTATCTAGCATAGCAGAGTTTTCATGGTTGATATATGTAAGTAGAAAAGACAGGGAACATGTATATCCAACTCTGTCTTCATAGGGACAAGAATTGTGATTTTTTCAGAGCATGGAACCGTCACCACCTTTTTAAGGCAAGCATGCTAGTCATCATAAGTAGGTACAGATTCAAATGCTTGTGTCTGTGCTGGAAGTGTTGTAATAGCTGGGAGGTTTATTCCTGTTTATTGCAAAGTAAACATAATATCGTGTCAGGATGTGATTACTGTGAAGACTTATGGAAATGGTTGACCATAGTTTCTGGTCCAGTTACTATTTGTAATTTAGCAATTTTATAATCTAAGAGGAGACAGATATTACCCTCTATTTTCAGGATAGCTGCAATGGACCCCTGATGACTTGTTCTATTACATGTGTGGTCTTTACATTAATTAGGTGACTGACCTTTTGTAAATCCATATTGATTGTTCCCAGGGACTTTTCTCCTTCATGTACCTAAAAACAGATTTAAATTTTAGCTAGTCAGCCAATGGTTCTTGAGTTGGGTTTGTTTGTTTGTTTGTTTTGATATAGTTGCAACAATTACCTTTCTCTAGTCACTTTTGTTTCCTACCGCATTCTTACAATCTTTCAGAGATGATGGAGAAGTGGAACATGATCCTGGTCTCTCAGTGACCTTAAATGCACTGCCTAGAGTCCCAGGGACTTATGTAGGCTGGGATTTCTTTAGAAGTCCTTGACTGAAACTTGTTCTGCTACAGGTAGTTTGTTTTCCCCTTGAATCCTCTCAGTAGACCCAGACACCTAGAAGACTTTTTTAGTGATAACCAGGGCAAAAGCTGAAGTAGTGTCCTGAATCCCTGAAAGTAGACTGAAGCACTGAGTGACTCATATCCGTTTGTTGTTACAAATTGATCCAGGCTATTAAGGGCATGGGCTCATAGCACCCTGCTTTTTTGTTTGTTGTTTTACTGTTGATATAGTAATCAGTGTTAAATCAAGCATTATCAGTCTGCATTAACTGAAATTAAAACTAGAACTTTGGGTTTTTGTTTAATAAAGAATCTACTGATATTGTTACATGAGGGACTTTTCAGATAAATAGCTTCTTTGGTAGAGGGAAGTGACTTATAAATTAGACATCTTTGTAGCTATTTGCAGTATGTGCATTGTGAAGCCAGTCTGCAAAATAAAATTAGATCTGATGCAAGCTTGGCAGATCATTTTGAAAAATACAAATTCAGATAAAAATAATTTTGTATTGTTTTTTGGGATATAAGTAGAATGACTATAATCAGAATTTGTATTTCAAACATAAAAGATACCCCTGCATGTGTCTGTGTATACTTTGAGGTGATGGAAACAATAGAGAACATAAAATTTAATTTTGGGGAATTAAGTGAATGTTTTCAGATGAGCTTTCTGTCAATACTGAGGTCTTAGCAATTTGTCGTACTAATTTTGTCATAGCAACAAAATTTTAGAGGTAGAAACACTTTTTTTTGTTGTTTTCTTCCCCCTGGCTCTCCTGAAGGAAAATTTCACCTTTTTTTTTCTTCTTTCTTAACCTCTTCTGTTGAATTCAGGGCAAGCATACAAAGAAGAGTCATTGTTACCCACCAATGAACAGAGATCACCGCAGAATCATCCATGAATTAGCTCAGGTTTACGGCATTGAAAGTGTGAGCTATGACAACGAACCAAAGCGCAATGTTGTTATCACTGCAGTGAAGTATGTAATTCATTGTTGTTTTCAAATCTTTTAAGTATAGTTTAAATAGTTGGATTGGTTTTTATTGCTTACCAGAATGAGTTTATTTACARTGTAATTTGCAAAATGCAGTAATTTTCAGTAGAAATTTTTTTAAAGCATTTTTTGAATTGGTAGTTTCATGGGCTCATTTCCACTACTCAAGTAAATGTTCAGAGAAGAAAACACAATTAGAAATAAAAAAGCTAAGAAAATATTTTGCAAGATTGTTTTCCATTCATCTTAGCAGTAACTTTTTGTCATCAGCTAAATTTGACAGAGGTATCAAAAATAATGTATGTAATAAAATTTTAGGAAAACTAATTGCTGGATTGAGAAATCATACTTAAATTTGCACCACCTTTGAAAAAATCTGGTTATTGTAACTTTTGTTCTCCATCTATGTGGACCTACCACAGAGTATACTCCCTCTTTAGTTAATGGACAAAGAGGGAGCTGGATTTACTGAAAATTGATGAGATTTCTAAGCAAAAATGAAAATTTTTGGAGAACACTCACAGAAGGCAGTTCATAGTAGAGAAGAAAATGAAGAGAATATAGCTAGGGAAAAAGCAGGCTGATTGTACTGGAGACATAGTATGGGAAGGCTTTTGGTATCAGGGCTTCATTGATTATGCTCGTTACTCAGCAACGTATTTAGTTTAGCGCTGTCAAATTGTGATTCTTTGACAACCAGTTGTTTTTAACTGTAGATATTGTCTGCAATCATAAGAAACCTGTCATTTTCCATGCTATTAGAGGGCCATGAGCTATTCCTGAACTTGTTCATCAGTTGGTAGCTTAGCTACAATCTTGATTTCTTCCAAGAGAGATGGAACATTACTTTGATCGTACCATGTAAGATACTTTTTGTTTCAAGTAAAGGAAGATGAGAAAAGAGTTCATATTTGAAAAAGCTTATTTAAAAAAAAGAAATATATGGGGGGGGCAGGATGAGAAATTTGTGAAGAAAATAAAAGGAGCATGGCAGATGATTATGCTTTAAAAGCAAAAGCATATCCTGCAACTTGAGAATGGGAGGCCTTCCTCTGTGGTTTTAGGAGAGATTGCACACTTGCTTCTTCCTTTGTGTTGTTCAGGGAATAGCATAGTGTGCAGTACTCTGTTTCATCACTGCCACTCTCAAGAGACACTGAGTGGTCTACTGAGAATATTCTTCAGCTACATGGCAATATTTCTTAATTCAGTGGATTCATCCAAAGCTTCTTTTAATTTTCTTTTTATTTGCCACTTCTTCAAGATATAAAAAACATTGTAGCCTCAGATGAGTGATAGCTCAAGCTTCAGGGTGATATTTTTGAGTATTTCACAATGGCTTCTTCAACTCCCAGAGGTAGTAATCACCAGAAAGTCAAAATGGTTTTGTTTCATTCTGTCTCTGCCTGTGGATTTGTATCGTGGGCTCCTTCATGTGTAAATAACTGAAAATCATTCAGGCAAAAATACCATTCCTTCTCTTCATGCTCTACCATTATATCATTCAAATGGTAACATCCCCTTACAGGTAGGTTAGAGGAGAGAGAAAGTCTCCTTGGTCCTAACAGAGCTTCCTCAAACCAGGCTTCTTCCAGATATCTAGGGGCAAATTTCATAAACCTGCTTTGCTCTCAGCCTCTGCCTCCATCACCATCAGTAAGAGTTGGTCATATTAGCTGCATTAGAATCACTGATGTACAGCATTGCCCATATGTAACCACAGAGAAGATCATTCCCAGTATTGACTGTTAAGCTTTATCTGAATTACAGTTCTGGTGTCATTTGAAGTGTAAGACCACTAGTGAATCCTTGCAAGTGCCCTTCTCTGTGCTTACCTGTTGTTCATCTTTGCAATCACCATCTTTTGAGCAGTTGCAATACCAGATTCTTTCTGAACCGGGTCCAGAGGTAATGTCCAGACTGTTACGGTGAAAAGGGTAAAGCTTTCCTTTCCAAGTACAGGAATGTGTTTCACTGTACCTGTCAGTGTTTTTTTGAAAAGTTTTTCTCATACAAATTTCCTCTTTCTCCAAATAACTCTGGATTCCAGAGCCTGTTAAAGGGGTGTCTGCTTGTTTTTATGTAGTGACCAGTGTTTAAGTAGCTTATATAGACTTGAGACATCCTGGAAGTGTTTTTGAGAACAGTCATCCCTGTAAGACCCATCCTTTTCCCATTACTTCCAGGAAGAACATTAGGGTCAGTTTCTCCTCAGGAACAAGGGGACTTCTCAAGAAGGTGACAGGGTCCCACATGGTTCTCTCTGAGAAAGCCACATGCTGCCACAGTCTCATTGACATGTTCTCTGTTACTCTTTTGCACCCAGGATTTTATTTCCTTTCAACGAGGTCAGTCTGAAAATGGTTCAGGAATGGTTATGTAGCTGCAGGCTATACAAGACCAGCAGGATCAAAGACCTAAAGAAATTAAAACCCTTGTAACCACCTTACTGCGTTGGAACACCCTTATCAGATCATGACAGTTGCATCCCAGTGGCAGGGTTGAAAGGAAAGTGTATGATCTGAGGAAATAAAATTATCCTTTGGCTTCTTTAAGTTTTTCTGGACATGTTTCAGTACTTGAACTCTAGGTGCAAATTCATTGTACTTAAAAAGTTAACTGTCTCTGCAGCCTTTCTAGTATCTGAAATACATTCACATTCAGTTTGACAGAAATTGTGATGACTACCAGAAGATACTCTTTGTTTCTTTAAGGACTTTTATTCCACCCTTCACTCTCTAGGAATTTTATCCTCTGCCATGAGGCAAAAGCCGACTTTCTCCCCACCCCCTTTTGCAATCACAAAGGCCTATTGCAAGGCAATGCCTCTCAACGTCTGCAACTTCTAAAAGTTTTAAAGCAATTCAAGTACGGATAGTGCTACAGGTTACCAGCCAAGGTGGTTTAACAGCAGTTCTGCTTCAGAAAAGAGCTGCATCTTTTTCTTACTATTTTTTCCTTAAATGTTGACATTGTTTGCCCTGAGAATAGTATGTGTTGCTTCTGGAAAGCTTATGACATAGGGTATGTGAAGTCTAGACAGTCAGGAGATTATTTAAGAGCCATGTGTTTCATTATTCCACCTAAACTGTTACCGGTTTTTGGAGACGTTTTTCACAAAAACCTGCTCTGTCTGGAAGCTGATGGCTCATTATTGCAAGACTACATTGAGTAAGTCTGGACAGATTAGTGGACAAAGAATTTTGTAGTAGTTCGTATCAAAACAGATCAATGCTGATTCATCCTGTCGTTATGAAAATTGAACTTCCAGTCTTGAAGAAGATAAATTGAGTCCTCATTTCCACAGTTCAGTTTTATGAAACAGGCCATCCTCTCAGCCACTAGCACTGCCTTAAAATCAGCAGGTAGTTTATGTTTTTGCTTTTCTCTGTACTGCTGTTAAAAACTTGTCATCTCAACTTTGTTGCTTGAGGCAGGCAACAACTGTCTTTTTTTTTTCCTTACTTTGAGGATAAGTTAATGAAATGAAGAATGGCAGCTTTCATATCAAAATGTCCAAAATACTTGTAAAGCCTTTTGTTTTCATATCAACATTTCTCTTACAGCTGATGATAGATAACCATGGCAGGTCAGGAAGGGTCTGCTTTCTTTCTTATTTCTGGTAATTAATTAATCAAAGGGGGTTTTTTYCCCGTTGTACATATCTTTAGTTGAATTCAGTTGTCTGGAGCTTTTCCACATGAGCTAAATGTGACTGTCTGTTTCATCTGTCTTCTTTTTTTTCAATCAGTAGAAGTATTCACAGAATTTTAGGGAAATTGAATTCAATCTTACTTTCTCCCATGTGCCACCAAGGTATACAGAARGTGGTGTACATTTTGCTGGAGTGTGAGTTTATAGATTTTTGTCTCTAAATCCTCTGTGATTTCATGGCTTACCAGTTTGCTGTGTACCTCTTCAGCTTTTTCTTTTTTTTTTTTTTTTTTGAGGGATGCTAAATTTTGTCAAATCTAAAACAGGTCTAGACCTCGATGTGACCAAAGCAGATTTGGTTCCAGGATCATCTCTAATTGTCTGCAAAGCTTTGATTCCTCCTAATTTTTAAAGGTTTGCTATATTAACCCTCTACATCCTGGGAACATTTAACTTTAGAGCAGAGCTGCTGATTTACTTTCTTGAAATGCAGGAACATTCTCTTTTTTCAGTAAGTTTTTTTTTTTATCTAATTGTAGAAATTAGTGCACATGTATTCTTCCAAGTGTTCTGTTTTCCAGCATTCCAGAGCTCTCATTTATTTTCTTTTTTTTTTACTATACTAGCGACATTTAGTCTGATGTTTTAGAGTAAGGACAGACACCTTGCTTTACTTGTTGAAGGCCTTTCTAGCCTTCCTTTTTTTTTTGCTTATTTACCTCCAGGCAATTTGCTTTCCATGTTTTTGCACACCACAGTTTATAAAAACGAAAGAAGACAACAAAATATTCTCCCATCTACCTTTGTCATGTTTTATTTTCTTCAGGTAGAAGTCTACAGTTGAGATGTAACTGTAATGACAGTGTGAGCGTTTGGCTTTATATGGCAGGCTTAGAGCTAAAGGAAAGAAGGAGTTTTTAACCATTTTAGATGAGGGGAAAATTAGCTGTTCTCGACAGATAGGACTTTAATATACTTTTTGTTAGAGTGTACATGTAAACATAATATAACCTTGAAAAAATTATGGTCAGTGGCAAGTAACTTTTTTTCCAAATATTGAAAACTTTCACTGTTGGGGAGATGGGGACACTTTTTTAATTGGTGACCTATGTTTGTAAGATTTTGTAGTTAATTTGAACAGACTGTCAGTACTCAGTTTAAAACAATACTGAAATGGGCTCAGGGATCACTACATAATATTTTAGTGGACCTTTGACTTACCTTGAAAATGTTGTGGAGTTTTTCATCTGTGTTTCCACAATATCACAAAAATTTGCCCTTGTATTTTCAGACTGATAGAAACAAGACATTGTGAAATAAAAAAGATAAGTATGATGGAAATAGGACAAATACTTAATTTTTGTAAGTTCTGAAATGGAATTAGCGTTCATCTGTGTACTGACGTGAGATTTCCACTGCTTAGAGCTCTGAGGAAGTGGGAAAAAGTATGGATTATTAAGTATGTGACAAAGCATGGAACTCAACATGTGCACATTTCTGGAATTATAACAATACACAACCCATTGCTTTGCAGCATTTTTGCCATTCAGTATGTAATTTTCAAAGGAACAAGATGAACCTGTTGGTATTCATCGAGTAGGAATTTAATGTAATTAGTAAACACAGAGAATCTTGTGATCTGGAGGAGTTTATTTAAAAATGCATTAATAAAGTAAATAAGGATGAAGCATTATTTAGTGCTTGACATAGAATCATTTAGGTTGGGAAACGATCCTTATGATCCTAGAGTCCAACTGTACTATCAAGTTTACCATTAAACCATGTCCCTAAATACCATATCTACACATCTTTTAAATACCTCCAGGAGTGGTGACTCAACCACTTCCCTGGGCAGCCTGTTCCAATGCTTGGCGACTCTCTGAGTGAAGAAATTTTTTCTAATACGCAATATAAACCATTCAGGAAAGCAGTTCAGTTTAGTGTACAAGAAGTAGTTTGGTCTGAAAATGTCAGTAGCATGGGTTTAGAGGAAACTGCCGGAAGGGTACGAAATGGACCTTGATGAGGTTTAAGAATTTGAATTAATTCAGTTTATCTGCCCCCAGAAAAGATGAAGAAGAAATTGTGATATGCTGACAGTGGAAGCTCTTTCAGTCTTGCAGTTAAATCATCCAAGTCAAATAAAGCAAGCTCACTCTTGAAAGTGGCTGACGAATTTAGAGGAAATTTTAAGACATCTCCACAAGCTATTAGAGATACAGTGTGTTTGGTAATTAATTGAATATTTTTTTTAGTTAGATGCCTTTCTAGGATTTCTTTTACCTGGGTGTTGAGGGTTGGTTTTTTTCAGATTTTTTTTTTATACCCTTCCTGTTTCTCCAGTCATTGCAGCCTTTGGGCACAGACTGCCAGCTGAAGTTGAGTGTGATTCACAGCCTAAAACATATAAGTATACATGTTAAAGTACACTGTCCTCCTGTACTGGAGAACATACTGCCTTGTAACCATAGCCTTGACCCTTGCATTGCAAATGGGACAAGCACAAGTGTGATGCTTCACTGTGTGGTGGCAATCACCACCTAATAGATTGTAACTAGTGTGGAGGATGGAAAGAGCTGATTTTTTAATATCCCCACTCTAATGCATAATATTATTTTTCTGATCTGGTTCACCTGGAATTGCTTACAAGGAAGAGGCAGTGTTGTTGGGGAGTGCTGCTTAGCAGTGTGCTGTGATCAACAGGTTTAACAAGATTTACTGCCAGAGTTTGAGAAGGTGCTTCCAAAACTTTAGATAACATGTTGTAAAGATTCAGCGAACTGTGTTCACATGGTGCTGAGTTAAGCTACTAAGTTGTTCCTTCTGATTTATATCTTTTTCTTTGAAAGAACAGATATGTTGCCCTAGAGTATAAGTATTGTATTTTCGATATTTTAACAGTTGATCATTTAGTGCACTTCATAGTAGAAAGGAGTTGTGCACCTCTTCGTATGCAGAAAAGGAGTCTGGGTACCAACGCTCAAATCTAGTGAGCTGCTTCTGCATCTTTTATAGACAGCAGTGAAGAGACACTTAGAATACTGGATATCTTCTTCTTGGTAATGAAAATGTACTTTGTGCACTGTTGGTCTCCATGGTTGGAAAATTAAATATTTGAATAGATGATTTAAGAATATATGTATGAACTCTGACACCAAAACTGCTACTTACAAATATTACTCATTCCCATCTTCTTAATGAATATAATTTCCTATTGAGTTAAATAACCTTTCTTTTATTTCTTTAGAGGGAAATCCATTTGTCCAAGCAATACCTTAACCTCTGTGATAGATAAAGAAATGCAGAGCAGGCCTGCACCTCCTCTTCCTCATTACAAACAAACAGATAAGTAAGGAATTTGGATTTAAAACTGTATTCTTCAATTTTATGCTGAGTTACCCAAGGAACATGTTCCTCAGCTTCAACTTTATAAGCCCTGTTTGTGTTTTTTCCAACCTGCACACAGCTTTGGAGCGTGCAGCATGCACTAAGATGTTCTTTCCACAGAAGTAAGCTTGAAATGAAGTGATAAGAAAACAGGATTGGCTATGTGATATAGTGGTAGTAATATAACAAATATTATGGAGTTCTAAAATTATTTTTTAATAAAATAATTGGGAAGAGAGTGTTGTTTTGGAGGTTTGGGGATTTTTTTTTTACCTTTAACCAAGAGTAATGTCCTACTGGCATGAAATTATTTGGACTGGTAGTAAATATACTTTTCTTGTGTAGATATGACTACACAGTTGATTAATGGTGAACTACCATTTTTATCAGATAGTGAAAACTACTGAAGATGGGATATATAAGGCACCTTGGTGAATAGTCTTAGGAGAACAGTCTTTACTTTGTATGACCTGCCAGCTTCAGATACCTGTAGTTTTGTCATAGTTACGATTTTTTTTTTCCTGAATGGCTTATTATTTGTTCAGGTTTACCTTTCAGAAGCGTTTTCCTCTCAAATTTTTTCCAGATTAGCATTTGAAATTATGTTCTGTGAGGTACCTTTTGCAGAAAGGGACAGCTTAATGTTGCAGTAGTTATACTGTTGGTATGTGCTGCTGGAATACAAAGTAGGCTGTTCTGAGAAAATGTAAACTGTTTCAGAGCTAAGCATCTAGAGCAAAACACATCTCTCAAAGGATTGCTTAAGGTGTAGCTCAATGTGAATTTTAAACAGGTTGTTACTCTTCATTTCCACTAGTGTGGGATTGCTGTCTTCAGTGACCCTAATTAATGCAAAGGAGTTATGTGGCAAAATTAAATAAAGGGCTTTAGCCATTTATTTTTCACTACTAGAAGTAAAGTTTCTTTAGAAGTTCTTAATTCTCCAAAATCTTTTGGAAGATCTCATGCTGTCTTAACTGAAAAAATTCTTTACAGTGTTTGGATTTGGTATTGCCATGTGTTTTTTGTTACTCTTGCTTTTGAAAGCAAGCAGATTTTGACCATCAGCTCACTTTAACAGTATTTCTTTTGCTGTTTCTTTTAAAAAGGCATTTTGAACATTTAGTCTTCAGTACAGTATCATTTTTGTGATAAATATTACCAACAAATTGTATTTTCTTGTAAAACCCCAAAACAAATTTTATCTATTCAGACACAGGTTGATGTACATTAATTTAATCAAGCATATGTTTTTGTCAAAAGTTGGTTAACAAAGGCTTTCTGGAGCATTAAGGTACTTCAACTAAAACTTAATTTAGAAGTGCATGCCATTTACCGATGCAGTGTGGATGTGCACACTGAGACATTATGGGAGTTCGTGATTCAGTTTACTTTGTATCTTGTTTTTCATGCATGTGAGTAACATCTAATATTCTTATAATTTCAGGAGTAGTGGAAACAGTGGTTTATCCAAACCATTAAAAGAAGAGCCAATAATTGACTACTTTGATGTCCAGGACTGAAGTGATTGATGTAGAATCATTCAGATGTATCAGAATCACATAGATAATGATACAGAAGCTTGGAGGTGAAAATACTAAGTTATTGTGTGAAGTGCTTTTTGATTATCTGTCAAATGATCAGTTGTTCAACATATTCATGATTTAACATCTAAAGTTAGATTAATGTGCTAGTTTAAAAAGTTATGCATTTCAACAGTTTACATAACTGCATAAGACCTAATAGTAGTATAGCTTTTAAAATCTGGGTTTGGTGCAATTTTTTATCTAATGTGCTGTCAGAATGATGTCGATTTTCATTGATGACTTTAAAGCGAGAGAACTGGTGGTAAGCAAATATATTTTTTGAATATTAAGAACAACAATAAATCTCAAAGATTTATTTTGACATATCTGACACAACTTAAAATGGACTAGAAATAATCTGTGAAAAAGACACTGGTTGGGATATTCTTTTAAGTATTTTCATGTTTTATTAATTCACTTCTGTGTTAATGTGGTAAATTTGAGAATTTGAGTTACTCTTCTATGTTGAAAGAAGTATAACGTTTAAGTATGAATATATACATAAATGCCTATTAAGAGCAGAGACTTGATTTGGTATATGAAGAACCAGTATTTGGGGAAAGTGGAAAATTAAGACTTACTTTGATATGTTAAAAATGAAAACCAAGCAAAAACAAAGGAAAAAACCGAAACCAAACAACAACAAAACCAACCCCACAACAAGAGTTTACTATTACTACTACTTTGTTATTCAAGACCTTTATATATTATTTTGGTGTTCTATGCATGGTTTTATTGGGGTTTATATTTTTTTCTGTACTGTGCAAGCTTAAGATGAATGTCTGAAGTTTGGTTTAAATATATTATGGTTTGGAATAATACTTGTAAAATTTATAAGACCATCTGCCTAAACTGTTTGGCAATGGAAGATCTTTGTTTTATGGGAAATACTATTAACAAAATGGGATGACGGTTTAAACACTGAAAGACACCAGAGTGGTCTCATGATGGTGAATTGTTTCGAGATCTTGATTTAAGATAGGTGAGTAGCTCTCTGGGAGAGGAGATTGTAGGTCTGATCAGAAGAGGTGGTACAGCTCTGAATTTGAGTAATATCTGTTCTCCTGAGGAGAAAATTTTTTGTATTAGTAGCTTTAGGAACTCTGACACTGATGCACTCTGTTTCTTGTTCCTTGTGGCTGCTACATGTAGCACTAGAGGTGAGTCACCTGTACAGCATCAGAGGCTGCTGCTAAAAGGGGCTTAGCATAAAGAAGAAACAGATCTAGTGGAAGACTTGGTCATCTGTTGTTATCTGTTGTAAAAAGCCAGCTCACTACATTGTAGTGTGAGATTTGTTGGCAAAAAAATGGATGGCAGTTACTCAAGCTTAGATTCACTTAGAGTTATCATATGACCCTGAGCCTTAACTATGAAGCATTCCGTGCCTACATTGCAATTGAACAGCTCATGAAACATGGGAGAATGAGTAGTAAACTCACAGACCATATCTGTCCCCCAAATGTTTTGAAAATTAAAATACATGCTCTTTTTTTTTTTTTGGTAGGAGTTTATTATTTCACATTTTTTAAATTGCAGTCTTAAATGTTTCTAAACATTTGAAGTGCTTCAGGTAAAACAGGTACCTTCAAGAGTGTTCAGGCTTTTAGTTTGTATGTAGTGATTTAACTTTGTTTTAATTTTTTTGTCTAATACTTTGTGAACAGAAGTGAAAAATAAATCAATATGTCTTATATTGCCCTTACTTTCTTAAGCAAATTATGGTTTGMTTGTACAAGGTGTACTGCTGAATTCAGCTGAAGAAATAAATTACTCGACACCCTTCCAGGAATGTATTTCTTCAATCCCTTCATTCTGAGGAATGTATCCAGTGCTTGCAGACAAGTGCCGACTCAATGTGGCCAAAGGCAATTTCTGGTTTTGAAACTCAGAGCTATGTTAATATAGCACTGATTTCAAGCTAGTAAGACCTCTAGGAAGAATGTACATAGTTATGCTGCAAAGGTAGGTTCTGCACAGGAGCTGGCACACGTGTCCAGTGAACTGAGTTAGATGCATGTATGCTGGAGCACACACAGTTGGTATACTATAGGTAGACCTAACATTACAGAAAAACAAAGTCATTTAGTTGATAATAAATAGAATAAAGCTGAAGCCTACTAATTTTTCACAGTTTCACATGAATATAGCCAAACCCATCACATTTGCGCCTCTGATTTGAAATTTAAAAGCTAAAAGGTTTTCATAGCAGTATTTTTAGCTCTGCTTTGTGGAACTTTTATCAGATGATGGCATTAACATAAAAATGTGAGCTTTGATGAGAGGCACTTCAGCAGTCTAGTTGCCACTGCTTATAATAAGAAAATGGAGGTAATCTCAGTTGCTGAAGCTGAGATTAATTATTACCAAATCTGTTCATACTGAGAAGTCATACTTCTTGTCACTAACCTCTTAACTACATGAATGTTAAAACATTTTTGTAGATCTGTATGTTACACATCTCTAAATCATGGCTATTGGAGCATACCTGTAGTTATGAAGCAAGTCACAAGTACTGAATCTTTTTTAAAAATGCATTTTAATAACTTGATTAAAAATATGATACCATATGTTTACCCATGAAAGTAGTTTTTCCCTGGAACTCAGTTACATAGCCTTAAGAAGGAATTCAGCAAAGGCTAACAGTGGTGCTGTCCTCTCTGTTTTGGTTTGCTTTTGCTGCAATGTATCAGTGACTTTCATATGGAATAGTAATAAAGGCTGTAGTTTTGATATATGTGATAACTCACCTTCATATTGCACGTGTGCCTCGTGGAAATACTTTTCAAATAGCTATTTTTTAAATCTGAGCTGGCCTTTACATGTTTTATCTAATAGAAAAATAAGTGGATAAAAGAAATCTTTGCATCAGTGAAGTCAGTGGCAAAAATCCTGTTGACATCACTGGAACTTACGACTTCAGC
Source organism: Amblyornis subalaris (assembly GCA_018881555.1). Classification (NCBI taxonomy): domain Eukaryota; kingdom Metazoa; phylum Chordata; class Aves; order Passeriformes; family Ptilonorhynchidae; genus Amblyornis; species Amblyornis subalaris. The sequence continues at coordinate 12,430,858 of JACAXG010000006.1, read as the reverse complement.
TTTGATATGCTAGCAATTTTCCAGAGCCCTAAGATTAATATTGTTTCCTGTAAATTTATTTTGAAAAAGTACTTTGCAGTAAGTATCTTTTGAAATAAGTTATGTGATACCAGTTGGAATTCATGCAACTTCATGAAGTGCTTTTAAAATTGTGTTTAAAATAGGCAGATACTTTGGCATATGGGCTGTGCTATTGCCTGTCTATATAGTTTAACATATTTAAAGTGCTCTGAATATTCAGTGTTTGGGTTTAACCTAAAATTGTATGAGATGCGTAAGTAGACTTCAATACCACTGTTTCTGTGGCAGTTTTTACAGTATCTGCCTCATAATGAAATGAGCAAAGTAAAATTGTTCTACAACACTTATTTGTTATTTGTTGAAAGATTTATATTTAACGTGATTTGACTTGATTTTTTTTCAAGTTACTGATATAAAATTACTTTCTTTATAAACCCAGAATAAATCTAAATTGAAAGTTTGGTGCTTTGGAATTGTTTGCAAACTTCATCTTGGTATTCCAGAGTTGGAAGACTGAGACATCACAGAGAAACAGTAAAGATTTAAATGGACATTTGGGAAGTCCTTTTCCTCAAATTTTGAAATGAAAGGTGTGATTTTCTGGATTTGAAGTGATTTTTAAATGAATGCTGTGTGGAGAATGAAGCAAGTAAACAGGGCTTCCCAGAAAATGGAGAGTATGCTGCCTTCTTGGAGTTCAGAAGTACGGGAGAGATGATTCTGGATAGAAATGTACATTTTGGTTATATGAAAAACCCTTTATTATGTCAGCCGAAATGCTGCTTGGCAATAAAATGTATGATTTTAACTTATGGTCCCTTCCTTGTTGTTTGTCCACCATTCAGTTCTAATGGTGACTGTAAGGCASGTGGGGGGAGGGGAAGTGAGGACTAATGTAACTTTAAAGTCCCTGTGGGCATTAAATATAACAAATTCAGGATGACCAATGGGGGCTGGAGGGATGATGTAACAACTTTGCCATCACAGTTCAGTAAGTGACAGGAAAACTCAAAAAGCAAGCAGTCTGAAAATCAGAAGTTTGAAATAATTTGAACTGCCTCCTCCTGAAACTTTTAAACCAGGTCATGCATTTCCAAGAGCAAAAGCTTGACCAGATATTCCAGACGAAGTACAAGATGGCACAGAGAAATTCAGGAAGTGGTCTGAGATTGAAGAGTCTTGAAAGACAGCTGAAAATATTTGTCTTCCTACTTCAATTGCCAATAAGTTTGGACTTTCAGGATATTTTTGGAGGATGAGAATGGCATGTTGCAGGTATATAAGCACTGGAAAACATATTAGCTGGAAATCTTTGCCTGAAAAAAACACTTGCACTTCAGATCTGTCATGGACTAGGAGGAGACCGAATAAGTCTTCCTTACCAGTGTGTGCAAATGGCAACAGAAGAGACAGTCAATTTTGCTTTCTGTTCACTTTTCCATGTTTGGAAATAGGCTTAGATAGACACTATTGTTCAAATGTTGGGTTTCGAGTATTTTAGCCTTTGTAGATACTGAATTCCCAGCAGAAGCCTTGATATTTAACAAATGCTGTTCTCATCCTTTACTAAAATGCTGAATTCCTAAGATGGTTGATGTGCAAATTTTTGTGTCTGTATACTTGTTACTTAACCATAAACCAGAATATCAGAGCCATTAGAAAGGGTATATGTAGAGAGACTGTATTTTGGATGCTCTTGAGCTTTAGACCAGGCTTCTTAGTCTTTGTTATCTCAGGATTTTTGAAGGAAGTAGTGCRGTGTCTTGAGCAGGTGGAGAGACCATGTTGATGCTGTCCTGTGAGAAGCAAGGTCYCAGAAGGATCTTCTGGTATCCATTGAGCTACTGTTTCCAGCCCTGTATTTTTATTTTGTTTTTAAGTCAGGGTGTCTAATTTAAAACTTMTGTGGAAAATACATGTCTCTTTCACAACAGAAAATTATTTTTACCACTGAAAGGATCCTTCGAAGAGCACAGATCAAGGCATAACACCTTTCTGGTATTTCAGGCAATGCTCTTTAAATCATCTTAGGCTCCATTATGAGCTACTTTTACCTTTTTTGGAGCTCTTTTCAGTGAAAGGAAGTAGGGGCAAAGTATGTCTCTTGTGTAGAGCTCTGCTATGCCTGCCCCTCACAATTACTTTCTGTGAAATGGTCAGGAACTGCCCCCTAGTAAATAACTCAGTTTTCTGATGGATCTAATAGAGAGTGTGCTTACCAGGATCCAATCATCTTCCTACATTCACATTTTTTCCCTTAAAATGTAGAAAATGTATTCTAGTCAGAGGACTAGAGGGCTTAATTTGTAAGGAGATGTAAGAACTAAACTAAAAAACATTATCAGCCTAAAGAAAAATTTATCTTAGTAGGACAGTTTTAGTATAGTAGGCAAAAGGCTATCTTTCAAAATGTGTGTGTAGGGTAAGCTAACATGTTTTACTAGGGAACTTTATTTATAAATCTAAGTTCTAGGAAATAAAAGCTGTGGTGAAAACTGTTGGATGTTGGATAGTCACCTATCAAACAGTACAGTCAGAAAAGTACATTCCGTCCATTCAAGGCACCTAGACAGCTTTTTCTCAACAAGCAATTAGAGCAATTTTCAGAATTTACTGCTTACCCAGTAAGTTAGATACCTCTTATTAAGAAATGCTATTTCAGGAAGTGTTAATTAAAATCTTCAGTCAGTGCAGTAACTCCTGTGGTAAGTACTGATTCAGGTTGGTGTTTAAATTCAGTATGTTAGCATCAAATAAATAGGTGCCAAAGTTTCTAGTTAAGTGAGATTGCTCAGGAAGGGCAGTTAAGCAGCTTCAATCCAAGTCTTATGCAATTCTAATTATTGTCTATTGAAGTAGGTAGTGATTAAACAGGTATTGGATTGAAATATCAAATAACTCATTAATTTTTATATAAGGTGTATTTTTGGTAACTTTATTAGACATTTAAGGAGTGCTATGTCTTGGCTGTCAGCTGATATCCAATTACTTCCTAAGTAATGTACTTAGCAAGAACTGATAAAGCCCCATATGAAGTCAATTTTTTAGCCCATGGTTCTCCTGTTTTTTCCAGTCCTGACCATGAGAAATTATTTTAATCTTCAGCCTAAATGTGCACAAAGCCACCTGGAATGGAATAACCTGATGCAATTGTACCGGCTGGAGCTCTTTGTCTAGATAGCAACTTTGTGTAAAAAGACCTGGGTCCCAGGGGATCCTGGTGGACAGCAAGTTAACAGCAAAGCCAGCCACGTACTCTGCTGGTTTAGTAAGCACAAAGACAGAAGGTCGAGGAAAGTCATTACTCTCCTCTATTCAGCCCTTGTGAGATGACTTGTGTAATACTGGGTCCAGCCACAGGCTCCCCAGTACGAGAAAGACCTTGACTGAAACAAGTTAAACAGAAGACCACCAAGTTGGTCAGGAAGCAGGAGTACATGTTGTGACATACATGGAGGGGCTGAAGGTATTGGATTTGTTCAGCCTCAGAAGAGAGAATACTGAACTCTTATTGCTGTCCACAAGGACCTAATGGGAGGTATAGAGACGACAGAGCCAGAGTGTACTGTAAAAGGATGGGAGGAAATAGAAGTTGAAACATGAGAAATTATGATGATACAGGCTTTTACAAGGAAGGTGGTAAAATACAGGATGAGTTTACTCAGAATTGTCTTCTATGAAGATATTAAGAACTCAACTATACGAGATCCTGAACAACCTTCTCTAACTGGAAATGCTTGGAGCAGGAAATTGGACTACATCACCTCCCCAAAGTCTCTTCCAACCAATATGATCCTATAATTCATGGCCAACTTAAACAAGCTATGCTTTTGGCTCGGTTTTGTCCTTGAGCTTTAGCAGTTCTTTTTCTACATATAATGTTAGCTGTCAAAAGTGTGTGTAGAGATCAATTAATCAAATTCTGTCCATGTCTTCGCTGGGTTGTCTTGATCTCCCTGTGTTTCCTTTTGAACAGGCTGTTGATTCTCATTATCATCTTAGGCTTTTTATTCACTGTTCTGGATGTAGCATGCAGTCTCCAGAAATCATTAGCAATTCTATTAATATGCTAATATCTGTGCTACRTTTTGTCTTTTTCAAAAAGATCATGATTGGTTAATTGATAAAAGAGGTAATTCTGCAGTGACATTGACGTTTTCAATGCTAATRGCTTCTTGATGGTTGTTTTGTTCTAAATATTATAGCTCTTAATATTTTGTTGTTGTTGTTGTTGTTTATTCTGATACAGCTTTTATACTCTTCTAATGTTTACCATTCAGTAGTTTTTACAGATTTATGGGTAGAATATCTTCTGGTAAAACAGAATGGAGTGAATTAAGGGAAATCAAATTTTCGTGTTTTCCTAGCACCTTATAAGGTGTATGTGCAATGTTGTAACTCAGTTATGATAAGGCTGTAATTCTTCAGTTACAACAGTGTTTGCAGATTCAGACTGTTATGTTAAATTCAAATATTAATTTTGGGGATAACAATAAGAGCAGCAAATTTTAATATTTATTTATTCAAAGTGAATGAAAACATTACTTCAGTGCTTCATAAGAGATTTCTTTTGCATCAAAGAGTGTATAAAATTGAAATAATTTAGAAACTCATTGACTTGAAGAGAGAGCTCTTGTTATTCTGAGATTAATAAAGCAGTCTTTAAATGTTACCTGATATTTAATTCCTTAATGAGAACATACTTTTAATGGCCAAACAGTTTCTGTCATCAAAAACTTATTGCAGCAAGGTCAGTTGCTTCTGTGGAATGGACATCTTACCATCTATATCAAGAAGTTATAAAAAGGCTTGTTTTCAGAAGCAAAAGGATTTGCAAAATAGTGTAGTGGCAGATGTGTTCCTCTTCACATGAATATAAACTAAAACCAGCTACCCTGTAAAATAGTTTTCAAAACCTTATCCAGGAAAATATAATCATGTGAAAGAAATTACTACCAATAAAAACTACTGTACAACTATGCACATTTAGAGCTTAGACTTTCTCTTTTTACCACCAATATCACAGCTGAAGAGTGCAATTTTGGAATTACTCCATAGCACACTGGCTCTAATCAGTTGCTGATTCCTGCTTGGTTGTTCAGTTCAAATTCAGTCCACTGGTAATGTCAGTAATGTCTTTACTTGCTCTGGGTATTAGACTCCCCGATTGTTACTAGGGGGGAACTTTGGCCATTCCAAGTGCAGAGTGGGAATGTGGGCCCATATGAATCCATGACAGGAGGAGTTTTAGGAAAACAGATTGGGCAGGAGAGAGAAAAAGACATGGACTCAGGTCATGACTGGTAGTTTTAATTCGAGAATTCCTGGGAGATTGTGTTATACCTGGCAGTCTTTTGTCATGCAGATTGCCAAAAAGATGGAGAACACTGGAAAGGTATGGGAATGATTGATTTCTTTATGCTTGAAGATATGAAGGTAGTAAGGAAGGCAGCATACATCTCTACCCCTGTAGATGAATGACGCTGGAAACTGGTGTGAAAGCCATATGCATCATGCTGTTGAGCTTGGCTTCACCAGGATAGGTCTAAGGGCATAAGACAGCCAGGAAACAGCAGTTTTGGCTGAGGTAGGGGAGTAAGAAAGCAGGAGGATAAGCATAYGTGCTCAGGAACGAAGGCAGTGTCACTCCATCAGCCCAGGAGTTCATGAGGTACTCAGAGAAGGTAGTAACATGGAATGCAGAAAATGTTATTTTAGCATTTTCTGCTAAAAGCACAGAAAATCAGGCTTTGGTCTGTTTCTGGGAGGAAATAGTCTCACAGTGATAAGAAAAGAGCAGGACAAAGTGAGGAAAGGGATGCATACAGTCAGTAGTATTCCTGAGCATATTGCAGCCAGGACAGCAACCAGCAATACATTTCAAAAACAAATTAAGCTGGCCCAGACATTTGGGAAGTGTGGGCAGATGTTCTGGTGGCACTCCGACGGACAAAATGGCTTGAAATAAGAATGGGAGATTTAGGCAAGCATGAGCTAACGACTGAAGACTGATGAATGGAGAAATATAGGTGAGTTATGCTTGAAGTTCATGATTGCACCAAATGTGAAGAAGTTTTGCATGGTAGGCAATGGTGAGCGACTGGGATGATCTGTTCCTCCAGGCTCTTTACATGGTGTTTGTTACACTTTGATGAGGCRCAATTGATAAAACCTCCCTCCCTTGCCAAATGTGGGGTGGATGCTCAACCAGAGTCTGGCCTTTAAAGTGTAGGCTAAATCACAGAGGAGTGGATGGGAATGCCGATAAACTGACGATTCAGGGGATTTCAGAAGTTCATTTTGCGGTGGGCTCTCAGTTCCCCTGACAGATAAGCCCAGGAGAAGCACAAAGTGCTTCTTGGGTCAAGTACCAGAAGACTTCCTGGTTTTAAGGTGGACAGCATGTCATCTAATAGCATGGAGTTACGACCTACCTAGGGATAGCAAAAAAAATATTGTCACTTAGAGGGAAAGTTTTGTTCATCCTTAAGACCAGTGAGTATTAGGGGGACCAGTGAATTCTGGTTGATTACCATTTGTCCTCTCACTTTAGTTAAAAATTTCATTCTACTCTGGCTGAGCAGCCAGAGATGACAGAATGGATCCTCTGTTATGCTCTGTGAGATACTGTTCCTTTCACTAAACATCTTCATTCATACATTCCTGTGGTTTTAGAACATGGCTTACAAAAGATAATAATATTTTAACTAGTGTTGATAAACCTCATGTGATTTTAATCTGTTAAGATTCAAGTTCTAAGGCCAGGCACAGTGGTTGCTCAACAGCTTGTGCAGTCTTCAATGCAGATGAGCCCAATGCTAGAATTAACAAATTTAGAAGAATGCTTGTGTTATGCATTGCCCTAATGACTTCCTATTTGTTGTGCAGCATAGTAGAATTGTGGCTGGACTTGTGATATTTTACAGGGCAACAGCAAAGAAGATACGTAGTATTGTTTGAATACACAGGGAGCCCCAGGACAAATTCCTCTCTTCTTACTCGAATGAGAGAACAGACATTTGCACTCAATTAGCAATCCTACGAAATGCAGTAGTTTTGCTGCCATGGGTAGTAACCCTGCGCGCAGTACATGCTACAGCAGTGGTCTGGGCCATCCTGGGGACAAAAAGCCAGACTGTCACAGAAGGATAGCTGTATGTTTTACAGAAGTCCTTATGAGACGTGAGTGGGCAGCCTGAGCCCGAAGGCCTTCTTGTAGAAGACCACATGAGRCAGGGCCATGAACTGAATTTCAAGTTTCATTCTGAAAATGTTGGTTTTGGGGAAGCACCCTTTACACACAGCTGTGAGGGAGATTAAAACTTGTAGGACTACTAATAGTTGTGCTGGAAGTTTGTGATTTTGTTCAGTGCTCCAAATGAAAAGCAGAAGTCTAAGAATCAAATAAAGATTGTACTGTTAGACCATAATTACTAATTATCGCAGCATAATTACTGTGGAAGCAGCAAGACCAAGGCTCTGGAATGCAGTCTACAGACACATGGTCTTGGAGACCACAGTTATGGCTGAAAAACCAAGGGTGCCAAAAAACATAGTGAGGTTTTTGCAGAGCTGAAGACCATGGTTGGTATTGGGTATAGAGAAGTAGCAGGCAAGGTGGAAGGCATAAAAATGCTGGTATTGCAGAATACTGTTGGCCCAGCAAAGTATATAACACTGTTACAGCAAAGACTGCTCATTTGTTAAGGCTAAAAAAAATTGCATCTTGCTAGAGAGTGTTTATGGCAACTGTAAGTCCCATGAGTGTAAACTGCTTTTCTGAGTCTGCTGGGCAGTGGACATGTGTCCTGCTAGGAAAGAAGAGGAGCTCCTGGAACGAACACCCTTGATACTCTGCTCACCTTACAGAACAGGGGGCTATGCACATTGTAAACAAGTTCACAAGGAGTGTGTCTACCAGGAGAGGCCACTGGCAGAACACACAAGTTCTGAGGGGGTATTTAAAAGTTCAGTGTTACCTTTACTCCCAAATGTGGCAGAGGAGGTAGAGCAGGAGGCATTCATGGAGGACGTGCAGCAATAGTAATGGCACGTCCAGGTGTTTGGAGCTAGGCAATATGTAGAATGCAGATTTGTAAATTTAGGCTATCATTTAGGTATCATTATTGGAATTATATTAAATGTTTTAACCACTCATGCCAACTGTTTGAACATGGTGATTATGCTCAGCTTCATCTTGAAGCTGTCAACATGTACAATCTTCCATATTCTTCCACTAGTTATTTGAGCAATATGAACACAGAGAGAATTTTAGACTGCATCAGTATCTTTCCTACAGAGTAAATGAGCTGCGGTTTTGATTAGACTTTCCTCTTGCCTATCATTACTATAAAAGCAATTGGAAACACAGGATGCAGAACTGTAGTTTATCTGCCATTTTAAAATCATAGATAAAAAGTGGTACTTTTTAATTGAGCTAAATAACCATAACCTCTGTTTTTCCGAGAGTCTCACAGGACTTGGAGAAGTGAGGGGTCTGATGTACATATCTTAATTGGTGCAGAAGAACTGCCTCACAAATTGGGGTGGTCTTTCCACTGGAAGGTCGTATTGACTGAGATCTCCTTGCTTGAAGACCCACTGCACGTTATATCTTAGTGGTAAAAATGTTAGGGTATTTTAAAGCCAAACAGTCACCATAGATATCCAAAGACCTCCTTCCTCCTTTCACATGATCAAAATTATCACAGGGTTAACAATGTCAGAAAGTTACTTAGGGCAGGAAATTTTTGTGCTGTATTTGTATTACAGGTGCTAACTGTCCATAACTACATCTTGCCAGCTCTGCTTATCACATGGCTCTGCAGTTAACGTGACTGTGAAGGTAATGTGTGCAAGCTGCAGACTGATGTCTGGGAATGTTTGCAGAAGCACAAGGCCCTGGCTGTTACAAAACAAACTGTTAATTTGGCTGTGAATTTTTCATGACAAACACAAAGTTTGCATGGAAAACATCCCAGATAAAAAGGCTAAAAAAGTGAAATGTGTTATGGATAGATATGTAATCTAAACAAAACCTGTGCTTCATCCCTGTGTCAAAAGAAACTAGAGGCAGGGAAGTGCTGTGTTTTTGAGGACATGAAGCATATACAGAAAAGTGGGATTTTCACCCCTTGTTTCATACCATTTACATCACGCTCAGGTCCCACACTATTCCATACAATCTCATTAACCACTACACCCCTTCCCATTCTTTGATCAGAATACAATACACAGGTATTGTTCCCTTAGTCTATAGACCAACCCTGCAAAATGTCTATAAAATGTGTGTGCAAAATGTCTGTTGAATTAATTTAGTCCATTACTTTGGTCTCTATCTCTTGCTGCTTGTTACTGGGCACCAAAGCCAGCTCAGGTCATGTCACTGCTTCCTGTAAGGCTTCTCCATTGACTCAGGTGGTTTCTGCTGTACTAATTCCTGTACCACACAACTCAAATCGTAGTTTACAACAATTTAGAGGTATATCCGTTACAATCTCCATCCCTAGTCCTGTTGGGCCAGGTTATAGGGTTTAACATTGCAGTGAACTCCTCCCCTTGTTCCCAGCCTGGCTAACAACAAGGGGTTCCTGCTAGAACCCACTGTTAGTATAGTCCACATCACAGTCCTGCATGGGCTGCAGGGAGACAGCTGCTTCACCATGGTCTTCATCATGGGCTGTGACAGAATCTCTGCTGCCCCTGCTCCAGTGTGGGACCACACCAATGGGAGACGGTCCTCCTTGAATTTCTCCAATGTGGGTCCTTCCCATGGGCTACAGTTCTTTGCGAACTGCTCCAGCATGGGTCCCCCATGAGGTCACACGTCCTGCCAGCAAACCTGCTCCATCACAGGCATCTCATGGGCTACAGCCTTCTTCAGGCATTCACTTGCTCTGGCATAGGGTCCTCCGTGGGCTGCAGGTGGACCCCGTGGACTCATTCATGTCACTGTCCATTCAGCTGAAGTTCACCCTGGCATTCCAACCCGTCCAGTACAGCAGCACAGAAACAGCAGCAACACCCTGGCCATCTGCCAGCCCAGGCACATCACCATGGCTGTTATCAAAATGTTCCCAGGCACGTATATAATACAGAGAGGTGATAAGCGGTACAGCAACACAGCAAGTAGCAAAAGCAAAAAAGGACAACTAATGAGCACTAGACTAATATACAGTCATGCATGTGATCCCCATGATAAGCTCAGGAGCCTGCTGATTACTAGCTAAACAGCACTAATAGCTATAAATTCCATCTAGCACATCCCAATCAAATCTGTCATTATCTTGAACACTTCGTGCCCCACACTGAATGCCAAAAAGGACTGTCGTGGTTTAACCCCAGCCGGCAGCCAAGCCCCACACAGCCACTCGCTCACTCCCCCACCAGCAGGATCAGGGAGAGAATTGGAAGGGTAAAAGCTGGAAAACTCGTGGGTTGAGATAAAGGCAGTTTCATAGGGAAAACAAAAGCTGTGTGTGCAAGCAAAGCAAAACAAGGAATTAATTGACTGCTTCCCAAGGGCAGGCAGGTGTTCAGCCATCCCCAGGAAAGCAGGAACACATCATGCATAACAGTTTCTTGGGAAGGCAAACACCATCACTCTAAACATCCCCTTCTCCTCCTTCTGCCCCATAATTTATATACTGAGCATGACGTCATGTGGTCTGGAATATCCCTTTGGTCGGTTTGGGTCTCCTGTCCTGGCTGTGTCTCCTCCCAATTTCCCATGCACTTCCAGCTTCCTTGCCAGTGTGGCAGTACAAAAAGCAGAAGAGRCCTTGGCTCTGTGTAAGCACTGCTCAGCAACAACAAAAACATCTCTATTATCATCACTGTACTCTTCATAAATCCAAAACATAGTCCCATACCAGACATTGTGAAAAAAGTTGAGTCTATCCCAGCCAAAGCAGCAAACAAGATGTGTGCCTTCATACCCATGTTAAAAGAAACTAGAGGCAGGAAAGTGCAATGTTTTTGATGATATAAAGTGTAYGCAGAGAACTAAGATATATGTTCCAAATTATACTTTTGTAATGGAGTTAGCAGCAGAACCACAGTAGGATGCTGCCTGCCCTACCTCTGCCCCTCTCCACCCCAGCTTCTAGTCTGCTAAGAAGCTTGCAGACTTCTTAGCCAGCACCAAATTGCCCATGGTCCCCACATATACATTCTCCCGAAGTAGGAATTTTTCTTCTGTTTTTCCATTTTAGTGTGCAATGTTGCCTGTATCTTGCAGCGCAGTGCAAATCCCACATGCTGCCCCAGGAACTGCCATGGTCATCCCAGCAGCTTGGGTCAGGGKACACAGGGTCTCTTGATCAGACTCAGAGGAATCTTGATCAGACTCACAGCCTCTTTGCATAGGGCAGAGCTTGCTTGGGGATTTCTTGGTGGCCTTCTAAGACTGGGGCATAGTCCTCCTGCATGTTCTAACTTGCTAGTGTTCCCCAAAGCTTTTAAGGTTAGGGGGACCACCCTCCTAGACTTCTGTTATTAATGCTAACATTACACTAATTGAACAGTGCAAACTGTAGACAGTGGTCTTGCAACAGTGTAACAAAAAAAGTGATGGAATCTACACATTTCAGGAATACTAGAGGAAGGGCATAGGTGTAACCCTGCAACTCTTTTCCCTTTCTTCCCTGCCCTCACTTGGATCAAGGCTGGATTCATTCCCTGGCTTTTCCAGGTTTCCCAGTCTCTCAGCTAGAGAGGAAGTCACTAATTTCTGTCAATTCAAGCCCAAATACATGCTATATAATTATGACAATTGGTTCCTCCCAGTCTAATTCTATGTAATATTTCTTGTGGACACTTTATTTCGCCTACGCTCTATTTGTCTTTTATCCACTTGTGAGGCTATGTCTTCTTCACAAAGTCTGTGTTTAAAGGAGGATCTCACAGTGGTTTCTGAGCTAATTGAGCAATTTCTGACTCCTTTCTCTGATATGACTTGCTGTGGCCTGTTTCCCTAGCTTTGACAGGATGAACAATCAACTCTGACTAAAGAAGTATTCCAGTCTCCTTATTCAAATCCTATAGGAATTATAACTAGATTCAGATATCAGGTTGTATATATACACGCTTTACACAGTATATACACGCTTTATAAACTATATACATATATATCAGGTAATAAATTCTACAGTAACAGTAATTTTATATATTTAAGCCCTTGATATTTAAAGGAAAAATGTATTCTTACAGGCAACAGAATATCTAGAATGGGAGTGACTTAAGACATTTTTTCTCTCCAGATATATGTTTTTTATGTAGCAGAGTGATGAGCTGAAAGTTAGCACATTCTAGTTCAAAATCATGCATAATTTCCGTGACTGAGGCCATTTTCTTGGCTCCAAACCAGGTGACATTTCATGAGTTACAAGGCTTTTCTCAGCCCCCAGCCTTTTCATACAGTTTTCCAAACTTCCATTTAGAAGACATTAACTGGACGTTAATTTAGTTCAAGGTGTAATGTCCTAAAGGAGGGTACAACCCAAATCAGGACTTGCCTTTGCATTACAGCATAAGATTTATTCCTGTAAGGCAAAACTGGCTGATGTTGAGAGTGTATCTCTAAAGAAAAACCGTGAGAACAGGTTGTTGTAGACATGTAGACAGTTTTTCTAAAACCAATTAGCATTTCTTAGTCAGTTAGCTTGCAGCACACAGTCTCTAGATAAGTGGGATCAAAGTTCATACAGCAGGCACAACTTAACCTGTTTTCCTGGAATCTGCCATAGCTGTGTGTTACTGAACTACAGTTAAATTTAAAAAAAGATATATCTTCTAAAGCCTAGCTCTTGTTTCTATGCTCTTTGGTCACCAAAAGATGCCATTTCAGCACCAGTTGCTTCCCTGCTTCAAGCCTGGATGAAAATTTTCCCTTGGATCTTAGTTGGAAAGGTGCCATTTAAGCATGCTTTACTTCCTCAGGTTATTCTGATACATACTGTCCAACTGTATTCCACTGGGTGATAGTATACAGCAGTATGGAGATACTGAGGCATGATAAGAGAAAAAAATCCACAAAGACTATGTATTCCGAATTATTGTGAAAATTATGATTTTTAACAAACAGTAAATTTAATACAGATACGAGTTTTTACACCTACTTAGTTGAACACAATTCTACAAAGAGAATAAAGTTATGCTAGTTAGTATTTCAGCATGACAAGGCGTATAATAATTTTAGTCAATATTCAAATTTGAAGCTGTAACTGTAGCTATTACAATGGGTTACAGAAAGTCCTCGTTTAGATTAGCAGTTTTCTATTGGTTTGCAAGATCATTATGTTGGCTAGCTTCCCTGATACATAAAAGATATTTGCTCTCTTTATTGAGAATAATTGGTCAGAATCAGCCTGTTTGTGTAGATTCACTGCACTTCAGACGAAACAAAGAAGGTCCTAATTTTGCCCATGTCYTCTGAGGTCCTCATTCAGCAGACATTTTAAAGAATATGGCACAGAGCAGTCACTAGTCTGTTAATTAAAAAGAGAAGGTGAAGTGCCTAGTTTTAGCATAATAACCTGCTATTTGGAGTACTCCAGGTAGATTCTAAGCATTTATTGCCTGAATGGCAACTGTGCTATTTCCCATCTCCCAAAATAATATCCTTAATGAGTATGCAAGAAACTACTCCCCACTCTTTCTACTGAAAACGTAGTACTGTCCAGAAGGGAACTCACTCTTCCAAGCAGTGCATATCAGCCAACCCAACAGTGTTGTTTCTCTGTGATGAGGGGCTCTCACTGGGCAGAAGGGACTCCTAGCATTGAGTTAAGCATAATTTCCCTTTGGAAAAAAAGCAATGCAATTGGATTATGCAGGAGTTTCTTCTGCCAAGTACTCTATGTCAGCAGAATAATAAAACACAGTTAAAGCAGAGTTGTATTAAAGCAAAAATAATACTAACTTGCATTGTATTGTCTTGGTGGTTTTACCTGCCACTCATTTGACAAAGTATTGTTCTTTAAGGAACTCTCTACGTTTTTCTATTATGACTCTATGTTGTCCTCACTTATTTGGCAATATGAAACTAGTTTCACAATTCATTTAAATCCTGGCAATGATTAACCCACAATGCTTATGTTGCAAGTCAGCGTCAACTGTGTCTGCTAGCAGATGCCACTGAAAGGGCAAAGAGGGTATTCATTTTGTCACAGAACAACATCRTGAGATACAATTGTATTAAATATTTTCATGATGTTTTCCCTCCCTCAGTTTTCCCTCACCCAGTGTCATGGTTCAGCAATGACAAAAAGGAACAGGTGTATGTGAAAGTTATGCTGGTGTAAGCAAACATGTCAGTTTTCCTACTTCATCCTGTAGAGAGGTTTGCACTGCAGTCTTTTTTAGTCAGTAAAACTGGTCTATTTCACCACTTCTGTAACTAACAAAACTTGCTCCAGCTGGCACAGACTGTGCTATTCAGAAAAATCTACTACGCATCCTCTAAGGGTGCATCTCCACAGTTTTGGCATCTTTTCCACATAACAATCTCTCAGCTCAAGGTATAAGTGAAATGGTATGTCAAGTGGACAGAGAGAGAAAGGATGGAAAAGTTAATTCTGCAAGTGATATTGAAGAATGCAACAAGAATGAACAGAAATTAGAGCTCGCAGAGTTCTAAGACATCAGTGCTGTTATATGCACCATAACAAAGGCTTAGCCTTTTTCATAGTGCGAGATTACTCTTACTCTGTTTTATCACCAGAATAGATGGAACCTGTTTTAATTAATATTCTTTTAGTGTTTCCTATATTGCATGGCAAACTGCAGGGGCTAGGTTTCATGACGTCCCCATACAATGACACGGTGAGGCAAAAGTATAAAAGATAGAGGCTGAAGGCAACAGATATACCAAGTTTTCTAGTTTCCTTCTATTCTTCTGCTTTGTTAAAAAGCAAATTCTGTTGTGCCTAGTTGATGTGGGCTAGTGGTTGCATTTGTACAAAACCAGAAAGAAGTAGTGTGTGAAGAACCTGTGGAGGTCATTTAGTGCAGCCTCTTACACTGAGGGCAAACTTCAAGGGTCGACCACGTTACTCAGGGCCTCATTCAGAAGAACATCAGGGAACACTCAGGCCTGTCTGCTCCCTTTGGGAGAGAAGCCAAACCACAGTAACAAAAGCTAGTAGGGTAGTAGCTTTTCACTGGTTCCACAGCGCCTTGGTGAGACAAGCAGGCTAGGCTCTGGATAACAAAGCTCATGGTGAAGCATAGCTGTGATGGAACTTGAGGCAAGCACACCTATTGCATAGGTCACACAGGGACAGAAGGTCCAGGCCTGAACTTAAAGGGAGTCCCTTGACCCAGGGACAGAGAGTGTGAAGGTAGAATTGTCTCAGATGAGGCTGGTCAGTGCAACTTTGGCCTACTAGTGCATTTAGGGTCTTGACAGTGAGTTTCAGATGTCATTAAAATGAAGAAGAATGGAAACAATAGCTTTCTTTACTAGGTTTCTTCATAAACAAAGATACGAAACCACATAAGATCACTCTCCAAATAGAGGGAATTCAGCTCTGCTGCTTTGAGCAAATCAATCTGAAGTCTCAAAAGAAATTTGCCTACTGTGGCCTTTTCAACAATCCTGCTGGACAGTTAAGCAACATCATATGGCATTCCTGGAGTTAAAATACATCATGTGGTTTCTTTGCATCTATTTTTTCCTGTAACTTCTAATATTGACTGTTGGTACTGATCCTTGAGACCATATTTATCCCTTACCTTTTGGGTAGTTTGTCAGCTTGTCTGCCTGCTATGTGTTGCACTTGGGAAACTTCCTCTGTTGACCACTGTAAGTTGCTGTCTAGAAAGGCGGAATTCCTATTCCAGGTGCCAGAGGTCCATGTACACACCTTTTTGCTTTATTGTTTATCCATCTGATCATTACAACAAAATAGACAATATGCAGGGTTTCATACAGTAAACTGAAGGCACAAATTTAAGAAATGCTGCTATCTGTCACAGCACCTTAGCAGTCTGCCCAACCTCATGGACTAAGAAGCACCATAAACTATCACCGTGTAAACTTTTGACAGGATAAAGTGGCCCAATTTAGCCTGAGGATTTCTACAAAGATGAGCCATGAGCTTTTTTGCTTTAGCAAACCAATACAACTCTTGAGTTTCACTTTTTTTACAGAAGCTGCAGGAGTTTACTGAAAGAAAGAATTGTTGTGCAAAGCCTGCCCATGAGCCAACAGCATTGCTCTGCTGGCAACTCAAGTATACTCAAGTATGTGCATTTAATGAAGAATGACTCATTAAAGGATTACAAAGCAAATCTCAATCTTGTTAGAAACCTGTGTTGTGATATCAGCACATGTTCTGGCATATCATTACTCGGTAAACATGCTGGCATTGTAAATATATATGACACCCCTAATTTCCTCAGCCTTTGATTAGCTGAGGAATTCATATATCTGCTGAATGGAGCAATATTTGTTGAATCCAGTTGTGTTCCAAGCCTTTTATAAGTAAAAATACTTGCCACTAGTTTTGCAAAAATACATACACAGGGTTTTTTTCCGTGATGGTATCCTAACATGCTTCATACTGTAGCAGATACAACTTCCTAAATAGTCCAGCAAAGGATCGTCCAGAATGTTCTCTTATCAATGTGTTTATTATTTATATGAGGAGTCAACCATGCTGCTTGATGTTGTATTTCAGTAGCATTCCACCTTCATACCAGTTTGTGCTCTTCTGTGAGCATGCTCTAACCCTGGAAGACTGAACCAACTTCTTTAATAACAGAGAGGTTATATAGTGTTTCTGGAGCTGCTGCTGAGTATTCCATGTTCACAAAACAGTGTGAATACATCATTATGGTCTTGTTCCACCTGCCTAAAACATAACAGTTTACTACTTGAATTGACTGTGTTGGCAATGACTAGCTTCATCAGGTTTTCATAGAATTGTATTTCCGTGTGCTCTGAATGCAAGACAGACATGCAATCTGATACTTTGCTTCAGGTGTGTCTTGATCACCATAGATATGAAAAGGTACTGCAGCATCTCTGCAGAAATGCCCTAGGCATGAACACTTGGGCAATTGACGCTCTCTAGCTCTCACAAAGCTAGTCTATTGCAATGTGCTAACATGAAGTATGTTCTAGGTGACTGAAATAATAGATTGTAAGGAACTGGGTAATGGCAGGTTGTGATGTTCCTCTTCTGTCTTTGAGGAGGCACACATAGGTAACAAACTAAGTCTTAGAACAATACCACTTGGCATGGTGCATGGGACTCTGGGAAACACTCGTTCGACAGGAAATAAAAAGCACAGTGAAGCTGGTTTGCATTTTAGTCACAGTAAAGGAAGGACATAAATACCTGAAGAGTGAGGCAGATCTGGCAAAGGTCAAACTGAAAAGGTGTCAGACTCAGTCTGGGTTACACTGTATCCTTCTTGGAGTTACTGCTTCCCAAGATAAATTTTCACTTCTTTCACTCCTAATCCTCATATATATTTATGGCTGCATTATAAAGCCTTTATCTTTTCAATTCAGATTACAAAGGCTTTCTGCCATTACTTACTGCAATCGTTGTCACCCACAGACTTTACTAGAAAATCTAAATGCCTGATGAAAAAAGTGTCTGAGAAAATCCAAATCTTCCTTGCGCCCTGTTTTATGCTTTATCTTTTGTCTGCCTCTGCTAACAGCTTGAGATCTTTGAGAAAGCAGTTTTGAAATATATGGGAAGTGTATGGAGTGAATTCCATAGAAATTTCCAATGAATTTTCAGTTGGTACCAAATCAAATGCCTTGGCTATTTTTCATGTGGACTGTAACACTAGAACAACTTTAACTGTTCAGACACATTATCTTGTCCCCCAAAATATATGGATCATGATCATCTTTCCTCAAAACAAAATTATCATTAAGCCCATTAGCTCAACTTTCCTGAACCAATCTTTTTCTTTGTTTTAAGTATTGATGACCCAATGACAGTCATTCCCTCTCTTGGAATTTTACCTTTTTTCCAAGGTTTCTAAAAATGCAACATTCCTGAGTTCAAGAACTCAATGGCTAGCTTATTTTCAGTTTCATGTACATAAACTGCATTAGTCCTGATGACTTGAAAATGTGTAATATCAGTAAGATTTTTGTCAGTCATATAGACTGTTAAGCATTCTTCTTTCCTTCTTTGCTATTTCTGACTTTACTTTTTTTTTCTGTGACCATAAATGTATGTTTTTTTCTTTCTAGTGATTTATTACTAATATCTCAATAAATCAAAGATAACACAAGTTTTTAAGGTATTGGTATCTTAGTGACATCATTAACTTCCTTAGACAGATGTCTTGTTTTAAATCACTTTATTTTAGCATTAATTTTATCCTTCTACTCTTCTTTGTAGATAAACTAGTTTCTTACACAGATCTTTATGTGTTCCAGTTTTTAGTTTATTTTTTGGGGGGGGGTGGTAAAACATTCAGTAAAACCCATTTTTGTTAACAAGAGGAATGACTTCTGAAGGTCCATCTGGATATATCTGTTTGAACTGGTGCTGTCCTGCTGCATTCCTATCTTGCCAAACAGAAAGATGGTGATGGTGCAAAGCTCTGTGTTTTCGGGGAATGTCACAAACTCAAAGCTTTTCCCTTTTTATTTTCTTCAACAAAACACTCATGTAATGTTATGATTCCATCACTGTGCTTTTTAGACACAGATCTATATAATCTCTTTGCTCTTTTTTATTTCTTATTCCAAGAAGCATACCATCAGAGTGGTCTGTTGTTAAACCTGGCATGTATCACAACACTACTCATCTCATGCTATTTCAAAGGAAATTACAATAAATAAATAAATAAATAAATAAATGTAAGAAGTGAGTTACTTTTCCCAGTCAAAGGTCCTCATTGTGCAAGAACCTAAAGAAGTTCAAAACCCCCAGCTCTCACATTACAGGATGTCCCTCTAATGGCGGACAACCCACAAGCCCATATGAATTTACCATGTTTGCTTCACTGAACTGTGTCTATTTTTCATCAGATGCTTCTCCATGGTTATGACAGAGGAAACGGAAGAGAGTTGGAAAAGGAAGTGCTTAAGATCATTAAAAAGTTATTGGGTCCAAAACTTCTCTTTCTTTGGCTCTTAGCTATTTTAAACAAAAAATAGTTGTATCAGGTTGGAGTAAAATGAAGGCTGCAGTCCTAATTTCTCCCCACTCAACCTTTTGTGCATGCAGTATGATACAGTTTCCATCTTTACTGTACATGAGTTTCTTTCGAKAGACTTCTCAAGGCACCAGATGGATGTTCCTTTAAAAATGATCAGCTATGGAAAATTTTCTTCTCAATGCTCATACATGATCCCAAACCTTATACACTGCATGCTGTTGTCATGGTTTAGGAATGGTAGTCCCAATTTAGTAGTCCGACTAAAAAGAAAACCACAAGCTGCTCCCCTCTCTCTTCTGTTGGAGATACACAAGGCAGAGATTACAAGTTGAGCTAAGAACGATTTACTGGAAGCAGCAAGGAGGTAAGAAAATTAACAGTAACAGCACTGATACTGATAACAAAAACTTACAAAGAGAGAGTGATTTACATGCAAATATGCTCTCTAAACCTGGGACAATGCAAACCAGTGGTGGACAGACCCTCCAGCTGCCAAGCACACTTTCTTCTCAGAAGCGAGAATCCCTTACTCCCGCCCCCGGTGATGACAGTGAAGGGATAGAATAACAACCTAGACAGACACACACAGCTCCAGGCTCCACCGCCTCACAGCCACTGTGAAACAATTAGCTCTGTCCTGGCCGAAAATCAGTCCTTGTTTTGAAGAGGAAATTATTATTTTGTGTATGTATTTCAAAATTACATTTAGTATTCTAATTTATCATTGTCATTATCTAATTCCTTCACAGTATTAATTTTGATAATAGTCTGTACCATAACAAAATGAGCTTTTGCATTAAGTGTCCCAAAACATTCTTACCTCTCTAGATAACATCATTAACATTGGCGATCTGCCATCATTAGCAAAGAAAACATTCCAGTAGTTTTTTTAAGCTTGGAAAAAGGCTGAGGGAGGATGAAGAAACTCCTTTTCCATGCAGCTACCATTCTCGTTACTGTAGTGACACCATGGTTTGAAAGGGAAGCCCATTACCAAGTATCAAAATGTAACCATCATCTCTCCCTCTCCTTTTCTTGCTGCCCCACCATCTCCACATCTGCCACCTCACTGCCACTTCTGATGGCCAGAATCACTTTCCCTACCCCCTTCTCTGAAGACCTCCGTGCTGTGGGACAATCTGTAGTGTTACATAGACATCTCCCATCTCGGTGAGGTATGGGACCCACAAAACCACCAGAGTCCCCTTCCAAAAGACACAGATACAGACGGACGTGAATAGAGTCTTTCGCTTTATTCTAGCACTTTGCTGGGAAGGTAGAAGAGCAGGAGACAAGAAAAATGCCCTTGGCTTCTAAATCTGTTTACTTTTGGAGTGGAGATGCTACGACCTCCTCTGAGACAGAAGCTGGAGGTAAACATGAGCTATATCTCATCACTGGTGCCACATCATGAATATTTAATGTGATACACTGCTCATCCACTGATTCTTTGAATCTGCTTCACTTCCAGTCAGAGTTTATATGCTGATTCCAGCCTGAATCACAGGAGCTTCACCTGACCACTGCAAACCACGGCTGCTGCGTAGGAGAGATTTCTGGGAACCATCTTTATCTCCTGGTAGTCCAAAGGCATACACTGGACTTTCTCCTCCACTTGTCCAAAAGACCACTGTAAGTCTCCTGCTTGGGCTTTCTGGATGCTGTCATCCCTTCAGCGATCTGGAGGATTAAGGTCCTACCAGAGCCTGGCTCTGGTTTCCTTTGGAAGGCAGTTTCCGTCCGGTGGGACCAGGCRAGCGGCAGCCCGGTGGTCCTAGCGCTGCAAGGGTAACTGTAAGGCGAGGACTGACAGCGAGAGGACGCCCCGGGGCCCGTTCCGTGCCCCTCCCTCGGGCCCGGCCGCAGCGCCGTCAGTCGGGCGGCGCGGGGGAGGTGGCGGTGCCGGCCGCCGCCCCCCCGCTGCGTGAGGAAATGGCTCTCACGTGAGGGAGGCGGCAGCGCCCTCCTGCCCGCTGCCCTGGGAGGAGGCGCCAGCGGGGCTGTGGCCGCCTGCACCATGCCGACGAGCTTCACGGTGGTGCCGGTGGAGGCGCAGGGCGAGGGGCGGGAGCGGGATGGGCAGCGGCAGGAGGACGAAGATGAAGGCGACGAGAGGGACCGGGACGCTGGTGAGAGAGCGGGGAGGCGCCGGGCGTTCAGCGCCTGAAGAGAGCGTCGGCTCTTTGTGTGCGGAGGAGCGGGTGTGCCGCATGTGGCGGGCCGGCCAGCCGCCCGAGAGCCCCCTGTGTGCTGTGGCGGGGGGGGGGCCGCATCGCCTCTCCGCAGCGGGCGGTGCCGGGGCTACCTGTCCAGGTGCAGAAGCGCGCTTCGGGAGAGGGCGAAAGTCTGGCGCCTGGGGTGGCTGAGAGCTTGTTTCTCTTTGTTTCCATTAGCCAGCGCCGCTGGCCGAAAGGAGGAAGTACTCAAGGGCGGCTCCGGCCGGGGGAGCGGATCACCCGCGGTCGGGCGCGGCGCCTGCTTGAGGCGGTGTGGGGCGGTCAGTCCGCCTCCCGCCGGCGACGGGAGCGGGCGGGAGCGGCGCCGCCCGGGGCGGTTCAACAGGCGGGGAAAAGTCATAGGATCGATCGTTTAGGTTGGAAAAGACCTTTAAGATCATCAAGTCCAACCGTTAAGCTCTCTTAAAAGCTAAGTGCTGTTGGAGATCACCTAGGGAGAGGGCTAGGAGGAAAGATTCAGAGTGTGGAGAAGAGTTCGGTTTTACCTGCCTTGTTCCGGGTGTTTGTCCAGCCACGTGCTTCTGTATCAGAGCCTGTGTCTAGGGTTAAGTAGGTGTTTGCTACGTGCTGCCGTGGCTGTCGGAGCCTTGCCTCTTGCTAGGCCTCGCTCCTGAAGCCTCCTGGGGCAGTAGAATCAAGCCGAAGGTGGAGCTCGGGCATCGTGAGTGAGGGTCTGCTCCGGACAGCCCCTTCTGCAGGGGCATGAGTAGTTCTCTACGAGCGTTGGTGGGAAATGAGTCCTTATCTTGGATGACGAGGCACTGCTGGGAAAGGAGTAATTCTCGTGGCTCTTAACGCTTCCTTTTTCTGAAGCGTGTTGCAGCAGCGATACCAAGTATGGTGTGTGAATCGCTGCTAGCATTACAAGAGCTAGTTCACATCTTGCGCATTATTTTGGACACTGTGTTACAATCAATGCTTCTGTAAAGCTGTGGGGTTTCTTTTTAACTTTGTTAGATGATCACAGGTGAATAGGTGGGGTTTTGTAATAGGCAGTTCTTAATAGCATCTTCCCATTTTTGTGGTATAGATGACAAATAAGGCTAATACCGTGGGCTGTCAATGTAAAGAGATGAAAACAGATATTTGACAAACTTAATATATTTACATTATTTTAGGAAGCTAATACAGTAAAACACCAAGCTGACRAAGTTGGGTTATTTTCTTCCAAAGCTTTCTCCTCTTAAACCCCTACTTACCCATAAAAGATATATGCTACATATAGTTGCATCTCCCTTAGTATATTCAAATGATGAGTAAGTGTTCTAATAACTGCCTCTTCTTTTTCCAAACTAAATGAAATAGAAAAACCAAAACAATATAAACTGTGGCAACAGTTTGTTTCTTGTACTAGATGGATGACTGCACTACAGCATTAATCTGGACAAATTTACTTTTGGTAGAAGAGCTAGTCAGAGAGGCATGGTGTATGGTGTTTGCTCAGATGGCATCTCAAAACACTGAAGATATGTACAGGAATAGTTAGACAGGATTTGTTAGACTATGTGTATATATGAAGCATCTAAAAGGCTTGGAACACTTTGAAATCCTGGGAAGGCGAGAGGAAGAGTGGAACTGCCGCTTCTGTAGTCGCTTATCACAACCCTAAAGGTCAGAAATAAAAAAAAAATAATTCTTGATGTGATTAAGTAGCGTTTTTTGGGGACTAGTAGTTACATTTGCAAGATATGTTTAAATACTGCTATGGATCTATATCAATTGAGTGGATGAATTTGTGTATGACTCTTCCTGTGTATCTGTAAAATCAGAAGTAGAGAGGAAAATACTGAAAAGGGAAGGCATTGATTTGTATGTAAATTATAGTCAGAGAGCTCTGACTTCAATAAGGGTTTAAATGCTACACTTTGACAGAGAGTTTTGGGAAGTGAAAGATATACTACTTACTGTTGCTTTGGGTATTGTATGGAATTGTTAAGTTAATGCTGTGTAATCAAATAATTATTCTTGAGTCATGCTTTTGAAAACTCTAGAGAATTCTGAAATGTTAGTACAGCTAAAAGCTGCTGTAGTTAAGCCCATCTAAAAGCCTGCTGCTCAGAGAAGGACTGCTTGCCCTTCTGACTGCTCCAGCCTTGAGAAAAAGGCTAAGGAATAAATAATTTCTTTCCCTGTCCTCCTCTGCGTTGCTGGGTTTGCTTCCTTTTTCCTGCACTTCACCATCAGACTGGTTCTGGTTCACATCACTGGCCTGGTTCAATGTGTAAACTGTGAGTAAACTAAACTGCTGCAGAGGTAAAAATCACGCTTCCCATGTTTTGGWGTTGAGGTGAGTGTGACAAAAAGTAAGAATGGCTAGGGTTGTGTCAAGGTGAGAGGTGGGGAAAGCTGAGAGCAGAGATGAAAGTAAGAAAGAGGAGATGGCAGCTTCCCATTTGGCTCATCCTTAGCCCGTATAGCTCAGCATGTTATTTTGTTCCAGTTGTTTAGAAACCTAGAATGTTACCAGTTTTGATTGAATTGTCTGTTTTAAAAAACAAGTAGTTTTTCCTTGACTGYGCTAGTACCTTTTTTTTAAAAAAACCCAACCCACCAAATGCACAACCCCCCCCCAAACTCAACTAACCTGCTCCATCAAACTCAGTGCTTGGTTTTTTTTTAAGAGATTCAGCTGTATGCTGTTTAGCCATTAGATCAACAGTAAAGTAGTTTTGATTCTTATTAGCAAGGCACTTATCAGTTAATGCACAATTCTGTCCATTTATCCCCTTTSGCACGTTCTTACCTGATACTCATCAGTGTGGTAAAGCAGTAACCTGGGATGTTCTTACTCTATGATCTTCACTCCTTCATAATAATCTGAAATTCCATAGCTGTGTCTTTTCTGGCTATATGATACTTTCATGTATGTGAAGGAGGGGAAGACGTCTGTGAGTGGCTGTGTGGCTGGATTATGGCGCTAGTCACAGTAGGACTTGGGAAGAATAAGGAGGCAGAATGGAAACTAATACTTCAATTGAACAACATAGTTGAGGGTGCAGCCTGCTGACTCAAATATTCACAAARTAGCAGAAAGCATATGTGCTTGTGTCTTTTAATGGGTTTATAATATACTGCAAAGAAAGGGTAGTCAGAAGATAGTAACTGGTTGGAGAAGAGAAGGAAATATGAGTCTGTAGGCAGCAATGTATGACGTTTTATAAGAAATTCWGGGTTTGATTTGTGTTGGGTATTTTGTTTGTTTTCTTCACACATATCCACAGTGACTGTCTAATTAGATAGACCTATCAAAACTTTGTAAAGTTGATCAGCTTTCTATTTCCTTAGCAGCTCTGTGTATCAGGTGTTTCAAGGCATAGCTATTATTTTTGGCATTCCATAGTGTTATTTACATCACCACAGCAGTTTCTTATTTAGAAACTAATGTGAGAACTAACTCCTACAAAGTCTTTTAAAAYTGAAGACCCTCAAATACAAGGAATAGCAACCTGATCATTTATGAAGTCATCATATAACTAATGAAGCAKGTATGCTGTAAATTTCTGTAAAATGCTATTTATTGGAAAACCAGGGAATAGTCGACACAGGTATGTGTGTGTGTGTGTATATATTTGTGCAATGGAGGAAGATAGGTTAATCTCACTGAGATGTCTGAGATGAGGTGTATTTGCAGTCAACCCTTCAGCCTTTACAGCCTTTCCACAGTTGACCACGCTTGCAACATAGATGTTACGATCAGAGAAAAGTAGATTTTGGATGTTATTCAAAGATTTGATGACAGGAACTAGTGTGTTCCTGTCACTAACATCCATTTAAGAGAATTGAAACAGTTTCTGTGAAGGTGGTTAAGGTTGGTATAGAATGCATGATACATTAAAGCATAAACTAGAAAACGGTGACATATTTAATTTGAAAAAGAATGAACAAATCATGCTGCCAGTCTTGAAAAGAACCCTTTATAATTTAAGAATATTTGGTTTTTTAAGAGAGCTTACAAAATTACTAGGATTATATTTTAAAGTGTTTATCTGCTACGTCTGAAGTAGAATAAATGCCAACTATTTCTACATAAAATCAATGTTTAAAAACTACAGTCATGACTAACTTGCTTAAGGTCTGCTAATACGTACTTGGTGCATAAAAYAGGTTTTTTTAAAGAGCAGAGAGGTCTTTGGAATAGGTTAATGCTACTTGTTGCTAATCTATACTGATTTATTTAGTGGAGGTATTTTAAAGTGAATTTATTTGATAGAAATAAAACTTCAAATGTACTTACTATTAGATGAAGATGTGGGATGTTTTAGTGACTYGATCCTTCCCATTTCACTAAGCAGGGTGTTTATTGCTGACGAAAATCCTCCAGCTTAATTCTCTCTACAGAGTTCTGCGACTGTCATGTAGTTTGTGTCATGTGCATGCTTCATGCTGCCTGCAGCCTTAATGACTTGTTTCAGGATTAATCCAATGCTAGTAAGAAACAGGATTTGAGGTCTTACACAAAGCTGTGAGGAAGCAGCTGTCAGTTTCCTGTTTCAATTCTTGATACGTGAAGAATCAGCAGAGGGGAATGACTTAATTTTCCTTAATCATGAGTGAACAAGATTATGAAGAAAATGGGCCAAATCCAAGTGAGTCTCTTTAAGACAGTACTGTGGTTCTAATGTCTTTCTTACTGAAATAGCAGGTTCCTGTATTTCCAGCCATATTATAAAGAGTTTATAAAGAGCTTTTGCAGTGTTTTCATTAGAAGTAAGCTGTGCTTGATTATAATAGTAGCCTAAGTAAAGAAAATCTAAAATTTAGCAATGTTGATAAGGTAGGTGATGGATGTAATATTAGAATCCTCCATTATGTAAAGGGGTTTATTTACAAGGAGCTTAAATACACTTTGTTCTGCATATCAAGATAACTTATATAAATTATGCTAGTCATTAATAAAAATAATGCAAGAAATTGGTGATATAGTAAATATATTTAGACATTTAATTACTAAAAAAACCCAATAACATGAAACTTTGATTTAGTTTGCACTGAACTGTTAAACCCATCTGGCACAAAAATTCAGAGGCAACGTGTGTTGAAACAAGCTTATTGATGCCTTTTCATAATTTGAATTCTAGCAAGGTAGTGGCTCTTAAAAACTTTATATTTTAGAGCTCTAAGGAGTGCTTCTATGTATGGATTTGGATTAGAAGTGTTAACACATTTAGTTTTTTAGATTCTATGACTTCTCTTTAGTTGCCTACCAATCAAAAGCTTGAACATACAGGAAATCAATATGCATGATAGAGAAGACAGAATTACAGTTTTTGCCACAGGCAACTTTCTTGGATGTGGCACTCATATACATCATTTTATATATATATAAAATATATACACTCATCTACACTCATTCTAAACTTTATGTATTTTTACCTTAAAAAGTTTAGTTACGTTAACATTAATTGCTCTCTCTTCTGCAAACAGGATCTCATTTTCATATTCTCAATTTGTAGTGGTTTGTTCTTAATGTGACCAAATACTATCTGAATGAAAATGTTACCATAATTTTTATTTAAACTGTTATTTTTCACCTGTATGTGGCTAATCAGAACATACTTCAAGGTATGTGGACTGATTAAGAGTTGCCCTTTGCAAACTATGAAAAGTAAGGACTTGTCTGTGAAGGGTTGTTCTCCAACTACAGTTCTGCTTTAGATTACAGCATGTAAAATCAGCAGTTTCTAGTGGGAATCAAAGCTATTTTAGTTTTACACATGTACTTGTTTGGAGAACAATTATACATTATCATAGCCGAGATTTCTTATTTGAGGTCATGTGGTTCAAAAGTTTTAGGTAATTCCCACTCCTTTGAACAACACCTATATTCTTTTGCCGTATAAAAGCAATTTACTTTTATTTTTCAGATAGATATGAAACTCTTACGGCATGTCGGGAGATAAAGCTTTTTTGGACAAAATGTGTGTGAATACAAAAGCAAATAGGAGCATTACTTGCGTAAGAATAATGATGRTAGACATAGTGTGGGACTGTGAGGAAGAGGTGAATCTGGAAAGGACTTAGGGGTCAGACTGGAATAGAATAGCATGACCTTGGTTTAATGCTGTGATAAAGAGAGCTAGCCTGATCCTTGGAGTAGAGAGGTGACGATTATACTTCTGTAAATAGCATTGACTGAGACTGGTGTTAGAAGGCTGTATTTGATTTTTAAGGTTTGAATTTTTTTGGTTTTGTGTAACTTAAAACATGTACAGAATGTTGCCACAAAAATTATTTAAAGTTTAGGAAACTGTTTTAGGAACTTAACTGTTCCAGTTTTTCAGAAGAAAGCCTGAGATGATTTGAATAATATAGTCACTTTCACAGAGAGAAAATACTAAGTGTGAGTGGTTAAACTTGGAAGCTGTTACTAGGTTGTTCTAGCTAGAACTTTGAAAAGAGCCAAATTTAAATAGAAGTAAGGAACAATTTGAGATCTTTTTTTCATTATTAAAACCCCCTAATTTTTATATAAATTAATAGTTCTTTTCTTATTTCAGTTCTGAAAACATAAAGAGGTACACTGATCAAATTTCAATATGCTCTTTGCAAACTTACAGAGCTTAATGCTGAAATGAAATTCTGCAACCTATGCAGATAGCAAATCAGATTAGATAGTCAAATATTTTTGTTTTTAATCTCTTGAATAGGCATCATAGTGCCAATTTGGATCACTTAAATGATTGTCTCCTTGTCTACCCGAAGCCTTGCTCTGTGACTTTCTCTATAACAAAACACCTATAACGTTTTTTTCATATTCTACTACTTGTGATTCAGGGGTGGGGGAGGAAGCAGAGGTGGGAATTTAGTGCTATTGTCATCAATGCTAAGGAAGTTGTTTTGCTTAGAGTAATTGCTCATTCCTGTGCCAATTGTCTCTAGCAACAGCATAAGCATTTCTAATAAATAGTTCAATTTCTGTGAGGAACAGTGTGATACAGGGATGCAAATGGGTGAGTAAAAAGCATGAGAGGGGAATTACACAATGATTAGGATTTGAAAGGATCTCTGGAGATTATCTAGTCCAATCCCCAAATGAGAGGGCCACTGCTATGGCAATGGTGGCTTCTGCATGTTTAAGCTATACTGTTGGCTTCTGTTTTACACTGTATAAAATGGGCCAGTTTGGATCAGCTTAGAAATTTTTAACTGTTAACATACCTTAAAAGTAATCTACCTGTTGATGTTTGTGAGGATCACTGCTCTGAAACTTTTGAAGAGTATGAATTAAGACACAGTGCTGTCTTTTGCCTTTGTGACCATTAGTCAACACTTTGAATCGTGACATGCAAAAATTTTGACCTAAGTTTTGTTTAGTGTGTGGAAGTGTTAATAAGGAATCATCTGATTATATTATCAGCTTGAAATTTAAGGCCAGCACAGCTCTGGGATAGTTTGTGATAATTTGTGTGGTTTACTCTGCATTGACAATTGGGGGGCTGGGGTGTATGGGAGTGCACATTGTGATGATCTGCATGAACACTGAATATTACCTTCTACACTTGAGACATGTCTCCTACCTTCCCTTCTTTTAGCTGTATGTCTTGTCTAGCAAAGAAAATGTAATTTGTTGCAGCTAATTTCTGTGTAGGTATAACCACCTGTCACAGTGCTTGAGTATCTGTAGAAATCAAGAGTAGGGCTTTTTGCATGTCCCATCAACACAACAAATACCACAACAGCTTCTAGGAAAGGTACATGAGTTATGGCTTTAGTTTGTTTACGGTCCATCAGTAAGCCCAGAGTTGTGCTAGACTATATGAACATTCCATAGCGGATTGTCCTGGTTTAAAAGACAGGTGTTTACCAAGGAAGGYGGGAACCTTCCTGGAATGGAAAAGATGCCCCCCTCCCTCCAAATTATTATAACCTTGAAATTATGGGGCTTTCAGGCATAGATATGCGTAAAGGAAAAATAGTTCTCTACTAGGAGATATGAATATATATATATAAAACAAGATAGGCTGGTATTGGGTTTCTGTATTTTGTTGTTGCTGTTGTCTTTCTCGCCTGTTGAGCAATGTCCCTGTTTGGTGTAGTTATGGGCACAACCGGCAGGGGCCGCTGTTGGTTCCTGGCGAGGTGGCGGCTGCAGTGACTCTCGCAGCCGGCAGGAGGCKCTGGCGGGCCCCAGTGAGGTGGGGTGGGTGCGATGTTTCCCCCGCGCCTGCAGGGGGCGCTGTGGTGCGAGCGTGGCAACCTCTCCATGTGGCAATGGCGGCTCAGGAGAGAGGGGAGGGGGCTCCCCTTCCAAAACTCACAGGGAGCACTCCAGGCAGTGAGCTGGAACGCAGAAGTATCCTTGGAGCAGCGGCTGGAACAGTGGGAGCGGGCAGACCCGGGGGCAGACGGCAAGCTACAGCGTAGGAGCAACCCCAATGACCGCAGGGACAGCTGAGACAACTGATCCAGATTGGCAACACCTTACAGCATAGCACAGTACTCTGAGCTGCGGCAGGACCCGCAGAGACAGCCTATCCCATCGGCAGCAAGTCACAATGTAGCAGTGTTCCCGAGACAAATCAGCCCTCACTCCCTGCTCTGCCACCTTCCCCGAAAAGAGCCAGAGCCCAGCCCCCGCCCCCTCCAGCCAAATCTTGAAGTCTCTTCACCACTCGTTGGATCACGCTGCAACTCCCCAGCTGTGTTTCTCGGGCTGGGCAATCATTGTGGCATGTGGGAGTGCTTGACCATGTTATTTTGTTTCTTAATTATTGCCCATTTATCTCCCGGGCAACCCCCTCCCCTCACAGGTCTCCCCATCAGGTAACATACGGGGGAGAAATTCTTTGAAAAACTCAAAACCACAACACGCRTTAAAAATAGTAATAATAATTTTTAAGGTAGCTATGGGGGTGGAAACAGATGATTTTTAAAGCTTAGGCTTTGACCACTTATGTTGGGTGAAATGGAGTGTGACATCAACAGGCAAGATTTTTTCATTTGTCAGAAGATAAATGAAACATACCATAACCAAACTCAAAGGTTTTTTTTGTTATTTTGTCTTTCTTGTGGTCCAAAATGAAATACTAGTCCAGATTTAAGATTTTTGCCTGTAAACCCTCATAAATTGACTTGCTTTCAGAAATCAAGCAACAAAAAGTGCTTTAATTGCAGAAACTGAATTCAGAAGATGTGTAGCTTAAAGRCATGTCTAAAACTACATTGGAAGTTACAATTTTTCTTCTATGTTTAACTCAGCTCCACACTTGAGAAGAGTTTTAACAGACACARTTTCAGAGAAACCTAAGGGAATGGTGATTTGCTTATCAAGCATTGGAACAGGCTCTCCGAGGAAGTGGCTGAATCACCATCCCTGGTGGTGTTTAAAACATGTGCAGATGTTGTGCTTAGGGACATTGTTTAGTGGTGGACTTGGCAGTGTTCGTTGAGTGGACTCAGTGGGTCTTTTCCAACCTAAACGATTCCATCATTGGACTATCTTAAAGCTTCCTCAGAGTTAAGATAAAGCTGTAGATGACTTAAGACTTACTAGTGGAATGAAGTACCTATTTCTTTTGTATTCTGTGTTACCTCAGTAGAACTCGCTGAAATAGTTTTTTCTATTATCTACTTGATRCACGAGGGGCAAGATTTCCAGCATTTGTGAAAAGTGTAAATCCTGTCTTTATTTAGTTCTGGTTTTTAAATTATTCACTTCTTTTCTATTGAATCTTCTTTTGAAGAAGGGATGAGCTGAAGATACTTTATTTGGTTAATTTTACCATAGATGTCTGTGTGTTGAGATCCTGAAACTAGTTCATTCTACTGAGTGATATAATACATGTCAATTTGAGTCACATGTTTGTAAGGCTTACTGTATATATGTAAACATACTAAATAAGCATACTTCAAAAGGTGGTGTTTTTTAATTTGAAGTAAATATGATTTTGTTGTCAGCAATGATGAAAATTCAAAGGTGTTCATAGGTGTTTTTACAAATATATTAACAACAAAAAGAGGAGCAAGGAAAATCTATCCTTTATTGGATGTGGAGGGGAACATTGTAACCAAGGATAAGAAAGTCTGAGATGCCTTCTTTGCCTCACTCTTCAACAGAAAAATGAGTTATCCTCAGGGCAGCCAGCCCCTTGAGCTGGTAGAGAGAGATGGGGAGCAGAATAGACCTGTAAACTAGGAAGAAGTAGCCAGTGATCAGCTGAGCCACTTAGGCACTCACAAGTGTAAGGGGCTGGATGGGACCCACCAGAGTGTACTGCAGGAGCTGGCTGAAGAGCTTGCCAGGCCACTCTCCATTGTTATTGTTAGTCCTGATAAAATGGGGAGGTTCCAGACAGCTGGAGGTTAGCCAACGTGGCACATGTATGAGGTTCAATAAGGCAAAGTGTCAGGTCATGCACAACAACCCCATGCAACTCTACAGGCTGGGAGAAGAGTGACTTGAAAGTGGCCCATCAAAATAGGATGGGGGTCTGGGTCAACAGCTGCCTGAATATGAGCCAGCAGTGTGCCCAGGTGGACAAGAAGGCCAGTGGCATCCTGGTCTATATTGAAAATAGTGTGGCCAGCAGGACTGGGGAAGTGATGGTTGCTCTGTACTTGGCACTACTGAGGCCACACCTCGAGTTTTGTGCCCAGTTTTGGGCCCCTCTCTTCAAGAAAGAAATTGAGTTGCAGAGTGTGTCCAGAGAAGGGCAGTGGAACTGGTGAAGGGTCTGGAGCATAAGTCTGATGAGAAGTGGCTGAGGGAGCTGAGGTTGCTCAGCCTGGAGAAAAGGAGGTTCTGGATGTTCCTTATCACTCTCTATAACTGCCTAAAAGGAGGTTGTAGCAAGGTGGGGATTGGCCTCCCAGGCAACAAGCAACAGGGCTAGATGAAGTGGCTTCAAGCTGCACTAGGGGAGGCTCAGGAAGAATTTTTTCACTGAAAAGGTGGTTAAACATTGGAAGGGACCACCCAGGGAGGTGGTAGCGTCACCATCCCTGGGGGTGTTCAAGAAACGACTGGATGTGGCACTTAGTGCTGTGGTTAAGTTGGCATGATACTGATCTTAGATCTTTTTTCTAACCTTAATGATTTTATGATTCTAGGATAATTGTAGAGTTAGTCAACAAACTGCAGAGGACAGAATACTTATCAGTTTGCTTTTGTGGTCACTTTTTCAGCATTGATTCTCTTTCAAGTGAAGGTAAAATAGTATTTGACATGATCAGCATTACTTATCAAAATGCTGTACCAAACATCCACAAATAAAAAGAGAGAACTGTATTAGAGAAATGGTACTTTATTGCAATCTGTCACTACCAGACTATTTTGAAGACTATCATTAGAAAGCTTTGAAATAGGCAGAATATTGGTTGGAAACACTGAAAAAGGGTTTCCTGTTCTTCAGATCCTAAGTTCTGTGTTTTTCCAYTTGAAGCCTATTAGGTGCATTTGAAAAGACATGTTTGTTAGAGATTGTGCTCTGAGCTTTTTCCTATTGGAGCAAAGCCAAGTAACTCTTTATTTAGAAATACAAACATATAAAGGACAGCTTCACTATTGTCCTACCTACAATTTAAAATACTTACTGCGCACTGCTGAGATACTGATTTTTATGTCCAGGACTGATAAGACAAAACTATAGTCTTTAACCTCAGAATTGTGAATACTGATTCACGTTATCTTTTGGCTACCCTTTTGGTATTTTGATTAGTCTAGTGATATCCACCAAAGGAGTAAACTTCAGTAACATTACACTCTGTATGAATGCAAAACAATAACTGAAATTTCCCAGCTCACTTTTTCAAGAGTAATCCTTTCCTGAAGGGATTGGAAGTACCCTGAAAGGAGTATTAATATTTAGTTAGTAATTACAGGTACCAGCTGTCAGTGAGAAAGTCAATGTGGTCTCAGCAAGACTAATATCAATCAACCTTATTTTTATTTTAACTTGGGCATGTGCCTTTTAATGAATGGTTTATAAACACTTCAGCAAAAATTATGGGATCATTTCAAGGAATGGAGCTAAAAGAAAAACAATGTTTCAAAAATCTTGGGAAGAAAATGCAATGTCTTAAGCAAGAAGTTCTAGTGCTCATATGCTTTAGCAAAATGATAAGAGTAATCAGCGTGTATTTGTTTCAGAACGGAGTTGCTTTTTGTTGTCTATGGAAAAGCTAATTGAACTTTTCTCCAAGTACAATGGAGCCCATTAAAAGATAAATGCCAATTTCTCGGATAATCTTGTGCCAAACCAGCATGTTCCATGTACTGTGAAACATCTCAAGGTGTTAGTTCATGAGGGAGATTCTTTCGTGTTCGCAGTGCTCCTTCTGCTGGCCTTGCATTAACCTTTGTTGGAGGAGGGGCACCTAACCAGCCTGTAGGACTTGAAGCAGTGGGAGACTGAATATAAACTGTAGAGAAACAGAAACATGAAAGTTGGTGGATGTGGATAGAAGGAGATATATTGGATAAAGGGCAGTAGTTGTGGGTGAATTCATCGACATTTCTTCTCTGTATTGGGGAACTAATTCTAGAGCCGTAATGGACAATAGCTATCTTCTGTGTCTCGTATAGATAGTATGTGGTTTCTATGTCATCATTCCGACAGGTATAGTGATACTGTGGAGGATGGTAGGAAATCTASAGCCCCTCTTCTGCTTGAGGGCCTGAGATCTATTTCTGTCTGGTTTACAACCAAGATTATATGTTGTGCTGAGACCAGCGTATGTGTTTGCAAGAGCTTTTCTTCTGGGATTTCATGTGGGGAGAAGTGCCCTGTAGGGGTCAGAGGGAGGACACAGGGAAAAAGTACAACTTGTTCTCCAACTGTTCCTTAATTCTGTAGTGAGGAGACTGTGTAGGTGCTATTTTTGTAATTTGTGAATATAAGGGCAGACAGGCAAAGTGGCATAGGCAAGGATTTGAGATTATTTGGAAACGCCAATRTTGTGACAGTATCAGGGTGTAATAGTTTTTGTAGTGTGTGGGCTGGAAGGCAGTGAAAGCAATGCTGTATTTTTTGAGAGATGTGCCAGAGCAGGTCAGTAGAGCTACAGGTTAATGAAATTTATATTTCATTAAGGAATAGATTAAGTGTAACATGTCATGTAAGGGTCTCCACAACCTTTACAAAATAATTCCTTTTGCATTGTTTTTCATAAATTCCTGCCTCAGCTACTGGAGATTTTTGGAGGGAGTCAGTAAAGTAATGAAAAGGTAGGTTGGGGAGTTATTTTATTCTGTGGCCCAAAACATTTATGTGAAGTGCTATTATCAAGTGTTTTTAGGTAAACTAGAAAGGGCTAGGGGAGAAATCAGTATATGTGTTAAAGAATAATAAGTAAGTGTTATATACAAAGATTAGACTCTTAAAATAAACTTAATTTCCTTAAATGTTTACTTAACATCCGCATGTCTGAGACAAAGACAGGGTTTGGCAGCCACTTACGGTGGTGTTTAGAACCAGTTCTTAAACAAGCATCTTCTGCCTATTCCTATTATGGTATAATGTATCCTTTTTTTTTCTTTCTTTTGTTTTTAATTGTTGTACTTTTCCACTAGGAGATGGGATTGCCAGGGAAAGTAGTCCATTTATTAAGAGTGCAGAGTTGGACAGAGGAAACATGTATGAAGGCAAGAATATGGCTCTCTTTGAGGTAAGTTAAATACTCCAAAAACATTTTACCTTTAATGGAGATGAGCAACCCATTTTCTTTCTGTCTTGAAATTTAGTGGGGGGAAAATGAATTTCAATAATTGTTTGGTAGTTTTGTTCCTGCTAACGTTCAATTTCATTGATTTCATGGATTTGAATGATATATAGGCAAGAACAGTAAATATTGGTGTGCATTAATGTGAAGATATGAAATAAGCCTTCTTGCATTAAAATCTTTTTGGTCTAGGATCTAGAAATTGTTGGAGAAAACTGCTGGAAGTCAAATCTGTTTGTTTTAAGAAAGCAGTATTCAGTTTTAAAAGGACTAGGAAATTAATTTGTTCAACAGGGGAATTACAGACTTCTCTTAAAGCAGCAAAGCTGTAAAACAAACTTACAGGCCATGACTTAGTTGTATTGTCCAATTACAGTGTAGAATGTACTGTAGTAATTTCCAATATAAACATCTATTTGCTAATGGATGTTTCATACCTTTTTAATCAACTGCATGATTACAATTAGTTATTGAAAAAAGTATATTGATATAGTACATTTCAGGGCACTTCTGCAATAAAATAGTATTTCTAGTAAAAACCTTAGTTGTTCTGCTCTAGCAGCATCAACTGGTCGTACTCTGATGCTTGCTGTTAACAAAACCAAGGTCATTCCAACATTGTTTGCTTAGCCACCTTGGTGTTGCATTCTTCCCAATATTTTCTTGTTGTTCTCTTGTGCTCCCTCTTCTTCCTTTCACATATCTTTGCATGGAGGACATGGTCTTTCAGTTCATTCTGTGCATGACCTAAATAACTTATATTTACTATTTTTCACCAAGTCTTAGAGAAAATTATGCTGAAGATCAAAGTAATGTTGATCATTAATTGTCGTCTTGTCATGTATGCAATGTCTTAGTATTTTTTGACAGGAACCATGGTATTCAAGTTTTGTCATTGAATTTCTCTCCTTCAAGCTCTATTCCATAAAGCCATGTCCAAAACTTTATATGGTTCAAATTAATTGTTGTATTCTTCAGTGATGATAATTTGGCCATAGCTGCTTTTTGTCCCAAATCTGTTATTTTGATTCATGGCTTACATTAAATCCTCAGCTGATGTAAACCTATGACTTTTACATATCTCAGCTTATAGACCATGCTGTTACAATGTCATGTTTAAACCCTTCTACCGACTTCATTACCTTTGATATTGTAGTGGTGAATATTTTTTGATATTATGTATGTTTCAGAGCAAGTTTCCTACAATCTTGTTCTTTTTATGTTTTCAGATGTTAGAGTTGTTGTATAAACTGTTAAAAAGAAGTTTGACTAAAGTGACCATTATTATTACCTAATCTCTCAGGCAGAGATACTTTACTCCTTGTATGTGTTTGTCACCCTGATCTCATCTTCTTTCCAATGTTCAGGTTTTGCGTATTTAATTGAGTTGTCTGGATCCATTTTTCTTGGAATTCTTGTGTTGTATATTCTTCTGGATTTTATTGTTTGTTTTAGCGTGTTTTTGTTTCGTAGCAGATAATTGGCTAAACAAAGATGGGCTGACTTCTGTGTCAAGTAAAATTACATGTGCAATTATATGTGATATGCATATGTGTGGGTATTTTCAACAAATTAACACTTTGGAAGTAGTATGCATGGTTGAAGAAAAAACATGTAAGTCTGCAGCGTTAGACTTCAGAGAGATCCTTAAGTATTTTGGTGCTTGAGAAATCATTTGAAGTCACTCTCTAAACACAAGCAAGATGCTGGAAAAACACCCTAATGACTCAACCCTACCAGTACAATCCCCTAAAGAATGTTGGAATAAGAACAGATTTTTAAAATTAATAGTGGTCTTTCTCTAGGCTTTCCTTATATTTGAGCTGCATATTGTAAGATAGTGTAAAAATGTGAAAGAAATGTTGCAACATGGCCATGTAGTGTTAAATTTCTAGAAAGAATAGAAGTCTTGTTGGTTGAAAGCTGASTGGTATTTTGTCATGCTAATTTTTTTTATTTCGGTGAATCAGGGCTGACCTGTTGAGTATGTGTTTGAAGTAGTATCATAAAATGATGACTTAAAAAAACCCCAAAACCTATTTAATAAATGCAGTATTCTTAAAAACCCAACAGGAAGAAATGGATAGTAATCCCATGGTGTCATCTCTTCTGAATAAACTAGCAAACTACACTAATCTGACTCAAGGTGTGGTGGAACATGAAGCAGATGAAGACAGCAAACGGAAGGAAGTCAAGGTATTTAAACTTCTAATA
This sequence comes from Amblyornis subalaris, assembly GCA_018881555.1. Taxonomy (NCBI): domain Eukaryota; kingdom Metazoa; phylum Chordata; class Aves; order Passeriformes; family Ptilonorhynchidae; genus Amblyornis; species Amblyornis subalaris. The sequence goes on along the minus strand of JACAXG010000006.1, from coordinate 12,393,587 downwards.
AGTTATTGAGACAAAGCTAGCTACAAAGAGGAGCATTTTTCAACCTGAAAAGAGAATATGTGGACACCTAAAAACAGGAGTAAGATTTGTAATACCGTGTTAAGAACTGAAGCGTTTGCAGCAGGACTTGTGTTAATTTGGTGTTCTTGTTAGCATTTTTTAGCGAGACTGTGCTGTAAAACACCTGGTAAAATGTGTTCAAAGCTAGGATCTGAAACATGGAGTATACCTAGTTTCTTCTTCCTCTCTTTTCTTCTTTCTTGTGAACTTGTATGAGCATCAGTACCTGTCACCTCTAGTGAGCATACAGTAGGCCTTTTTGCAGGTTTATTAATATATTTTACTTCCCTAGGTTTTTAGGTATTTGAAATTGTGGCAAACTTGAGATGAAGCAGGTCACTCTTTTAAATCTATAAACATATTTGCACCTCTTAAGATGGTAACAGTTTTTCTGAGTAGCTGTCTTCATTTTGTGTATCGGAGTAAGTATTTTTAGAACTTAATGGATGCATACCAGGAAAACATTTTGTTGCATATCTCAAAAATATACTGGGGGGAGGGGAAAGCATATGCTCTGTTTGACATATTGCTAAACACACTTGCTAGAAGACATCAACTAAATTCATCAAGGGTTGTCTGTCTACTGGACACCCAAGGTGCCTATCTGTGCCTCTGTAGAAGTGGAATGTATGCAACAGTTGGAGTCCGCAATGACATGTTGGATTGATCCCTCTGTGAGCAGGTGGCTGTTTTGGAAGGAGAAAGCTTGGATCAAAACATGTGACCTGACAGAGTATAAGAACTTATAGGCAAGGAAGGATGATGAGCTGGATGGTGAGCAAGATGACTGAAACTAAGAAAATTAAGGTAGATGCTGGGAAAGGGAGAGTGCCGGGAGTCACTTGTCTTTGTGTAGGAGAAGGGGTGCTGCTACTGACTTTGTATGCTGAGCTATGAAGAAAAGAGGAGAAGCACATGAGAATGAGTAAAAGGAAAATGAGCACATAGCAGAAAAGACAGAGATGGAAAGATGAAAATAAGATTAGAAGGGTAGCTCATTTGACTGGAAGGGAGATTTTGAGTGGAAGTTGGTACCAGGACAGTGGGCAAGGGTAAGGAATAAAGTCCAGCTGTTTTAGCTTTTTGCTTATCCTGCATTTGTTTGTGTGTGGGCTTTCTTTTTGTTTGTCTAGTTGTGCTTGATCTATGTTTGTTTCATCTCATCTGAAGTTAGAACTTCAGATGTGAGAAAACTAACACTGATCTACTCACACTTTCCTTAGTGTGATCCGTGTTGTCCATTCAGCTGCTATGTGGAGTTTTTTGTCAATGCAGCACCATATTACTCCCTCTGGAGCTGACTAGCCAAATGAACACTGTGTCCTCATTGCTCTTAATTGTGTTTGAGCACCATGTGGTGGCCTGATAACACAATTTTTATGCACGTGTCTCAATTTCTTTCTGAAATTAAGTGGTAGTTAAGTAGTAGCCTGTCAGAACAGTGTTTTTAATGGTGTGATTGAGACAGTAGTGTTAATGTTGCACATGGATATTGCCCAAGATGCTAAAAATAAAAATTGTGGTCTAAATGGCATTTTATGGTTCCTTATAAGTACTTGGAAATTTAATATTTTCTTAATAATTTTGATAACTTATAAAACATCAATTCTTGCTTATTTATTTGATTGCCATTTTTGACAGCCCAAGTTGTGATTTAAGACCACCTTCTGTATCTGGAAAGCTACTAGGTATAACTGGTGCTTCTAACTGGAGTATTTCAAAGCCTGATTTCTCTTCATAAGTGTAGAAGACTGAAACTTTAGTGATGAAGCCTGAATATTTTTGTGTGTGTCTTGACCCATGATGATCACCATCAAATAAAAAGTACAAATATACTATGTTGTGGCAGGTTTTACAATTTTTGCAAAAACAAATTGTAGTCAGCTCTGCACTTCTTCTTGCTCTGTCTTAATACCTTGTCTGTCATTTTTTAAAACTGAAAATACTATTGAATATAATTTTTTGTGCCAGCTGTGTGGCAATTTGTTTTGCAACATTTTGCAGAATATAAATAATATTTTGATTATGGCAGTAACTTATCCTCAACCTGTAACTTTAGCCTGTAACTGGTATTTCAGAAGGAATTTTGTAAAGCGTTGTAATCAACGGATAAAGGGGCATCCTATCCCTATCAMGGTTTCATCCTAATTCCTCTGGAAAAAGAGAGTTTGCTATCACAAATAGTTTTCTCTCTTTTCAGGAATTTTTCTGCATAAATATCATATGAATGTTTGCGAAGCAGGACACTCTGAAGCTACCATTCAGTTTCACTTGTTGTTTGTTCATGGAGCATTTGTGATAAGGGTTTGTGGAATAAAGTGCTTATGGACATAAATTTTTTAGTGCAGAGGAATTGATGTTCTCACTTCATTTCCAGGGTCCACGAATGGGCACTTTCATTGGTGTGTATCTTCCCTGTTTGCAAAACATCTTGGGAGTTATCCTTTTCCTGCGTTTAACATGGATTGTGGGAACAGCTGGAGTTCTTGAGTCTTTCATCATTGTGTTCATGTGTTGTGCTTGTGTAAGTTAACCTTCTTTTTCTTTTCTTTTTTTTTAAACTCTTGGCTAAATCCTGTTACTCATATATTAGAAGGTATCAGTACTCTTGTATCAGGGAAAAATAACCCTATTTAATCATATTGCTTAAATTGTACTGATATTTAACCAATATAGCTAAATTAAGAGATGGGTTATATATTTAAGCAGTGAATGTCACGTGTCATTCTAACCTGTATGGAGATTCTTTTGAGTTGATCAAAGTAAGCTTTTATTTGAAGTATTATATGAGTTTTATAAAATCGGCTTTTGGCAAATATTTCATTATTTAGTTTGAGATCTGAACTGTTCTGCTTTTTACAGCTTCAGAACAACCTGAATAATAAACTACAAATCAAACCACAGCATTATGTCCATAAAGTAATATTTTAGAATGTGAGACCACTACTATATGTTGTCATAACAATGTTACAATCAATTTTCACTACTTTTTAATTGGAATAATGAACATAYTATTTTAAGTATTTTCAGTGGTCTGTATTCTTCCAGTTATTTCTAAAGACTGTCTCAAATATCTAACTTAATTGAATCTTCTACTGAAAAATTGAATACTTGATTTGCATGGATATCCCAAATCAAACATTTTAGTTAAAAAGAAAAAATTTCTAGTTTCATTTGATTTCTGTTTTGCCCAATCTTTCAGAAAAACCTTCCAAAACTCTAGTATTTTAAATTTCCTCTATTTCATCTTTCCACAGACTATGTTAACTGCAATTTCAATGAGTGCTATAGCAACAAATGGTGTAGTTCCAGGTAATGAAGAATTTTGTCTTAAATGGTGAATTGTTAAATGATGACAGTTTAAAGTGAGATAAGAAATTACTATAGTCTCAAAAATATGAAGTAATGCTTTTGTGTCAAATGCATGTGTTCTTTTGTTGATTTTATAAACTTTTTAATGTGAGATGCAGTCTTTTAACTGGACCTTCTGGGAATTATAATCTGCAGCACATCTTTGTTGTCAATAATTTGATCTTGTTTTAATGAAAGATAAGATGTTATAATTTGAATTAATGGAGACTAGTCTTCACACAAAGCAAATTTCTTTACAAATAAGGCTACTGCTTTTTTTTCTCCTGAATTTGCCTACATTCCATGTAAACACTGGAATTAGTTGTCTTTGTTTTCTGCAAGAATAACCAGTGTGCTGGCAGAAGTATTTTTCTAGATAAGCACTCTAAGTTTTGCTCATCTCCTTAAATTTTTAGGATAGATAGATAGATGAATTGATTCAGCTTCATAATTAGAGAGGATTTTTTTTTTTTTAGATGTAAAATCAGTTAGCCCTTGAAGCTCTCATCCTTTTCAGTTTCTCAACACATTAAATGATAGTTCTGGTGTTCAGGCATTGTTGTGAACTCTGAACAGTTTACCTAAAGAACTTAAAATAGTTCCTCACTTGCAGAGCTTCTGCAGCTTAGTAAGGGTTTTCAGAATGGTTACTCAAGTTGTTGGGCAAAAGTAAGAGTTACAATTTGTGTAGGACGTAGCATAATTGTATTATAATTGCATTTCATGCATACAGTACCACATATGAACTAAAAATACAAGAGACAATTTTGTTTAAAATACTTGTATTTTATAATAAAATGGAGTTATTCAAATTAGTGTGCAGATAACTAAAATGTTCTGCTCTTTTCCCCCTCACATTTTTAAAGTTCGTTGTAAAGGTTTAACATCTGTCACAGACATCTTTGAAGTTGGCAGTTCTTACACTAGACAGGTCTTAATTTTCACTTTTTTGTTGTTGGTGCCAGTTTCTTGGAGAAGTGATGCTTGTGCTGGAATATATTGAGAAGGCAGAAAGCACAGATAAGAACCTAAGATTGAAGGAGACCTGAGCAGCAAGATCCTTGCTTTTGCCATTATATGCAATAGCATTATATTTAGTAAAAGGATTGGTGCTGCATCATAATATCTTTGTTAGTTTCTCATTCGTTCATATTGAAAACATTGAAGCCTGTGGAACAGGCTGCCCAGGCATGTGGTGGAATCACCATCCTTGGAAGTGTTTGAAAAACAAGTAGATGTGGTGCTTAGGGGATATGGTTTAGAGGTGGACCTGGCACTGTTAAGTTAATGGTTGGACTTGATGATCTTGGAAGTCTATTCCAGCTTTAAGGATTCTATGAAAAACAGCTTCAGACTCTGCACATTGATGTGTGTTTATTTAAAATGAAACTCTTCCTTTCTCTGTCTCTTTCTTTCTCAGTTGACACAAGTGGGACAAATACCATGAATTTAAGAGTAGATGGACAGGGAACCAGAGAGAAGAGTTTGTTTTAGGAAGCTGGGTGACATTCTAGAAAAAAGAGGTGAAGAGCTTGAAACTTAGAGCCTAATTGAAAGGGAAATAGTACAATAGAAATGGGGTGGTGGTGTAATTTATGACTTAAAGATGATATGTATGGGAAATAAGAGTGAGAAGAATTGAAAAATTCAGGGTCAAAGTGAGTAATATATGAGTAGACAAGAAAAAGCAATCCCTACCTAACACTTTTAAATGTTACTAAAAAAAAAGTGGTTTGTAGTGGAAGTGGCAATGGTTCATATACAGAAAATAGAATGTATATCAGTAGAAAATATTCTATTTTGTCCTTATCTCATAAAGCAATTATTTTGGAAATTTATTGCTTGATGGGGAACAGCTTGAGGTTAGAAGCTAAAGATTCGTTCACATCTACTTATACTTGTATATCCTTTTCTAATTTACTTCTCTTTAGCTATTGGAATTTTTCCTCTTCTTTCTTTGGTCTTTACTTTCTGTTCCCCAAAAAATGCACATGGGGATATTACTCTTGAAATGTACATTCTAACTGCCTAGTTGATATAGGCATTGACTGCAGTCTTGGCATGAGCTTGTCAATGGAAACACATGCAGTGGTTGTCTTGATTATGTTGATTGAATCATTCAAATTTTTGTTCTCTACTGCCATCCTTAATCTGAAGGCCTGGAGGTGTTTCTTGTGTTTTTATTTTTTTTTGTTAAATTCACAGCTGGAGGCTCTTACTACATGATTTCAAGGTCTTTAGGGCCAGAGTTTGGTGGAGCAGTGGGACTTTGTTTCTACTTGGGCACAACCTTTGCAGGAGCAATGTACATTCTTGGTACCATTGAAATTTTATTGGTAAGTGCTAGTTTCTCTTAAGACTAAACGTATTTGGGCTGTTTTGGGAGATTGCTGATGAATGTACTTGGTCTAAAATGCATTCTAGTTTGGTGTTAATGTTTTGATACTACATTTTCAACATATTGATATTTATTCTTACTCTGCTTGTGACTATTTGAGAAAGTTAAATTCTTATCAGTAATACAAAAATAAATTAAAGGCCATTTGATGTATATTTGTTCTACTTAATATAGGAACAAGACAGAAATCTTCTTCCAAATGATAGTATACAAGCCTAGATCAGGAAGCATTACCAGGGTAACTCACTGCTGCCCAATAAAAAGTTGTGAAGAACATGAAGGGCATATCTCTGATGAGGCAATAATAATAATAATAATTATCTATCCCACTTCCTCATTTCCAAACTACTGGGTTTGAATTTTCATATATTTGCAAAGATGCTATAGAAGACTGCCTGTAGGGCAGTGGCCTGGCTACTATGGCTTTGCTTCATCCAGGAGGGGCTAGGCAGTTATTGGTCATCGTATCAGAAGCTGAAGATATGCACAGGAGGTACTTCAGAATTCTTTCTTATTACTTCTTGTGATCCATGTCACTAAATCCAGGCTTCTTTGAATAGTCCTCACTACTGCTTGCTTGTGTCCTCTAATCTATAGTAGCAACACGATCACATGTTAAACTGTGGACTGAATTTGGTGCACCATTCTCCCTWTTAGAGAGTCATGCTGGGTTTGTGTTGCTAATAAACATGTATGGGGTTCAGGTACAAAATTTGAAGTAAAATGCCAGCCAGGATATCTAACAGACTTCAGAACAGACCCCTGTCATAGCCACAAGGCATGAGTATTGTTGGGTTTTTTCTACACTGGGACATGGATTATTTGGAGAGACAGAAATCAGTCATCTGCCTGTGGTTTTCCCTGTCAAAGGCCAAGGCTGTGAACAGCATGGCAACAAAGTCCACAAGAAAATCTTCTGAGTACCTCCATACAGAGCCTGATACTTCTGCAACATCACAATGTAGGGTTTTCTAACAATATATACTCTACCTGTAATCATTTTTTCAGTTTGCTTTCTTTSTTTTCCATGATAATGTGACAATTTTCGTCTCTTCCAGCATTCTAGTAAATATTTTTTTATTAAACATAAATTTAATCTAAGAAAGTTCTAGTAAAGAATTGTCTGCGTCTGTTTTTGGATTTTGCTTCTAAACATATGATAGCCTCCTGTTCAAAGATTCTTCCTGCCTTTAGGAGTTACATTATTTAAGAATAGTAATTTTAGCAGTTGCTTTGAAGGACTGGAGTTGCCTCAAGCCCTAATACTCCCCTAGTGGCTGAGCAGAGGGGTTTTTTTAGGGGTGCTAGAAGAAGGTATAAAGATACTGTTATKCAGTGTAGTACACAAATGTGTCAGAACTATAGGTCAGTTTGTCTTCTCACATGCATTTATCACTATAAGTCCTATAAGCTATGTTTCCAACTTCTTTTCAGGTAGAACATGGAACAAAATTATATGAAATAGAAATCTGTAAGAGAATCTTGTTTGAAATTGCAGCAGTTCAAAATGTCTGTTTTAGCATRTGACTAAGCTTTGTCATGCTAATATTAAATTGTGCTGTTGCAACTTGTTAAAATTTTATGAAGTGTAATATAGGGTCTATAGTACTGAAAACATTTTTAGTTTTTTATTATACTTTTGTTTCCTTCTTCATATTTTGTTTCAATCAACGGAAATCTGGTTTGAGCTAGTTTATGATCTGGGYTTTTTTCTTTTAATTTTTCTCATGTGCTACTTCCTTTTCCTCCCAAATTCCTTAGCGGTTTTTCCTGTTTGGCAGACACATGAATTTGAGGAGTGGAAACTCTTTAACAGGAGAGAAGATGGAGCAAAAGCTGTATCTTATTCCCAAAACTTGTTTTTCTTCACCCTCCCCTCTCCCTTTCTTTTATCTCTACACTTTCTAAATGCCCAAATTATCTGGTTARACTCATTTATGAAAGCAAAACTGGTATAGAAGGTTAGATTTTGTAGTTCAAGTAAATGATTTCCTAATAAAATGTTTGTTATTACRTGTATAATAGTTTGCCATATCTCTTGCAGACCTATATTTCTCCAAGTGCTGCTATATTTAAAGTGGAAGATGTTGGTGAAGAAACAGAGGCTATGCTGAACAACATGAGAGTTTAYGGAACATGTATTATCATTCTCATGGCCATAGTAGTTTTTGTGGGCGTAAAGTATGTCAACAAACTGGCGCTGGTCTTCCTTGCCTGTGTGATTCTTTCCATCATTGCCATATATGCTGGAGTTATTAAGACTGCTTTTGACCCACCTGACTTTCCGTAAGTGCAATATCCAAGTTGTGTGGGTTATTTAAAAGAAAAAAAATGTGGGGAGGGAGTAGCTACTGTAACCATTTCATGTTTTAAGCTAAGCTTCAAGCACATTGGCTTCAATGGTAGGTTTATGTAGTTTAGGTATTGATGTGCTCATTTGTTATGCTGAGTTACATATCTGAATCTTTCTCTCATTTTTCATAAGATATGATAACTCTAGAAAATGTGCTTTGGTGCTTAAAATTACTGGCTGTTATTCCATTCACACCTAAGGAACAAGRAGGTGGGTTTTGCTGACAGTAGATRAAAGTGCTTTGTGTGATTTAAAGATTTAAACTAAAACCCTATAGAATAAAGTAAAAAGGTCAAAAAAACATTGTAGCTATGAACCATAGTTATGAAAGAAACATACTTTCAAACTTTCTGTGTTATGAGGAAATTTTTGAAACTTCCATTTCTCCCTACTTAAAATCAAGACATTGAAGTGTTTAAATCCATTTGTGTTTGTGAAGGCTTTCTTGTTAACAACAATGAAATTTTATTGTTGTTACATATGAGATGTTGCTTCTCAACACCTTCAATTTATTTAACTCTTAGCTCAATAAGTGTTACTGCTTTACTCTAGTTGTTAGTTGCATTTTACTTTAGTTATGTGAGTTGCATTTTTGTGCATCTTTYTCTCTTGAAAGAGAAAACAAAATTATATTGCTTAAAACATTAGCAGAGTAGGCTGATAACTCTTATTATGAAGTGCCATGGAGGACTGAAAATATCCTTTGCTCTCTGATTGTTACAGATTCAATATTACTTTGAAGTGTTGGTAATTGCATTATGAATTGAACATTAGAGTAGTACTTGTGGACCGCTCTGTAACAGTATGCCAGGTCTTCTCTTGAGAAGATAAGTGTGATCAAAAATGTTGACATATTTCTGAATAAATTTTGTGTTTCTTACAGTAACTTCCAGAGGGGAAATAGTAATATCTTTTAGTCACCTATATAGGTAAAAGAGTTTATGTGGATATGTAGCATAGGCAAGACTTTATACCAAAGTTCCTTGAAACCTTATATGTGGCTGCTACTGTAATATTATTGTATTGGGGAAAAATATAAAGAAAGGTGATTTTCCAATAAATATAATTGTTTACACGTATAGTCTGCCTCAAAATGAGAAACTCAAGTGTGGTTTTATAGAATGGTAAGAATGAACTGATGGTGGTCATTAAAAAACCAAACAAAACAGCTTCCACTTAGCTGGTTAGTTAGGTTGATGTCACTAACCTCYATTAAGTTTGTCCATTGTATAAATGGTAAAATAGTTTCCCTCATGATCTCGCACTGAGAAGCTGAAAGAAGTTTCCATTGTTTGTATCAATTTACCCTCCTGCTATTSAGTCATCAAATCAATAGCACTTAAAAAGAAAAATGTGAAAGGCAAGTGGCAAGATGATCTCCTTAGCAACAGTTTTCTGCTAAATCTGCTCAGTTTACATGTGATGCCATACCTTGAAGCCACACTAGTGTATCTGCCTAACMTGCATGTTTTATTTGATGTTCCTTCTTTTGTCTTCATAGATATATATCATTCCGTTATTAAGAAAGCCTGGAATAGAGATCTCCTAAACATCTTTTGTGTAGTTTAGCAAAGAAATATGCCTAGATCCTTAATTTTCTCTGCTGGTAGGAATTTGCTTTTGACAACTRTTCTGACTTTTCTAATTTTCTTTCAGGAATGAAAGAAATCATTTGCTTCCCAATACATTATTCTTTAGTTTGTACTCCCATCACTGTTGTTAAACTTTGCTGTTCAACCTTCCTGGCTTATTTCCTGCCTTTTGRATTGTAATATTTTTGAGGATCATCTAAAGTTTTTATTTGCTAGAAAAGRAAGGGCATGATTTACTTGCTTAATCTTACTTTTATATTTTCTTCATCAGACTCAYCTTTTTATTAAGTTTATTAAGTATTACTTAATTTTACTTCTTTCTTGTAGGACTGAATGCATCATGATCTCTGTTAGTTAGTAGTCAAGCTGCTTAAATTGATTGTACTTTCTAAAGAATAAATCAGAAGGCAAAAGAGCTGCTAACACCATAAAGAAGAAATACTTGATCCATGTTTTAAAGACTATTGATGATAATTTTAGATGTAGAAACTATATACTGTTTTAGTAGATGTAGTATAGGCCTTAAGATAGGTAGTGTAAATAACAGGTTTCTGAAGAAGTCTAATGGACAAAAAAATGGCTTAATGCACAGCTCTGTATTGAAAGAACACTGATTTTATTTTTCTTGTTTATAGTATCTGTCTCCTTGGAAACCGTACATTGTCAAAACGCAACTTTGATGTCTGTGCCAAATTTACTGAAAGCAATAATGAAACAAAGACTACACCTTTGTGGCGCCTATTCTGTGATAGTTCTTTGCTTAATGCTACATGTGATGACTACTTTAGTCTCAATAACGTAACAGAAATTCAAGGGATTCCAGGAATAATGAGTGGAGTTCTAAGTGGTAAGTTGGAAAGCGCAGTGATTTAAAAATTTTTGGACATTATTAATTTGGCCGATAGCTGGTCAGTAATATAGTGGTCTAGTCTGTCGCTACTTTAGCTCTAAGCTGTTTGTGTGAAAGATTGCTACCTCGAGCATATTTCTTCCTATAATATTTTCATCTGGTTTTAGAATCTTAGTATCAAGTGCTATAATTTGGGCGTCATTGGAGTTTTATAAGTACTCTTTCAAAAGACAGTGTTCAATCAAAAAGCTGTGATAAGAACTTTATTACCTTTTTCTATTTTTTTAATGTGTATGCCAAATACGCATTTCAATAAGCCATTCATTGATACATTTTCAAACTCTTCCTGAGGGAGAATTTCATTCCTCACTGCACGACCTGTAAACTGGAAACAAGTCCTGTGGCTTGTCCAATGTGTGCAACAAGTTAGTGATTGCATTCAAGAAAAGCAGTCTACAAAGCATATAGATTTTCTTATGTTTACAGAGGGCTGTGCAGTTGCRGCAGCTTGGAATTCCAATTGCACCAAGTCATAAGATTCATCTTAAATGTGTAATAGATTGTATTGTACACACACAAATAATGTTTCTGGAAATGAAATGGATGCTSTGATAGCTCTCCTGTGCTTTCCCATAAAATAAGGTTTGATTTATATAAATACACAGTGCTATGTAGGGACACTAGACAATCCATAGTAATCTAGTTTACAATACCAAATAAAAAGTGTACAAATACATAAAAGGGTACTAAATGAAACAGAGACTTCTCTGAATCTAAATTAGTGTGTTTTTTTAAAAAAAATTTCTCAATGAAAAATGAAATTTTGATCTGAAATGCTTGTTACAAGAAATGTGACTTAGAGTTTGTTCTCTGCATTTTATAATTTACCATATGCATATTTACAATTTTTCATTAATATTTTTGCATTTTGTGCCCCAGCTCACAAGACAGTTGTATGTTCTAATTTTTTGCCACCATATAAGAAAATTTGGTAGGACAYGTCTCACACTGTTGYGTTTTTACTGGCATGGACTGGAATGTCCACCAATTACAATTGGTATTAATCATWTTGGGAAATGTCATGATTTGTGTGTAAGAAAAGGCATCTGATTCATAGGATTATTGCATTCTCACTAGTTGATGTCCTGAAACAGAGAGATGATGCTGACTTTTGGATTTTTCCCTACCTTGTAGATAATCTCTGGAGTGCCTATTCAGAAAAAGGATCAATAGTTGAGAAAAAAGATCAGCCATCAGTTGCTGGATCAGAAGATTCAAAAATGGGTGGACTTCCTTATGTTTTTACAGACATCATGACCTACTTCACAATGCTTGTAGGGATTTATTTCCCATCTGTGACAGGTAGATACAACTATTTTTCTTGCATGAGGATGTGTACTTATATCTGGAAAAAAAACCCTTTTCGTTTGTATGAATGTTTATTGGTGGTGATGTTGCTAGTTTCTGTGTTCAAGGTTATGCACCTAAAACCTTCTGGGAGAGACATAGCTGGTGGCCAATTACTTTTGGAGGTTATAGGACTTAAATAAGAAATCTGTTTAAGGGCTATTTCTACGTCTGGAAAGAAAGCAAAACTTTCATGTATTACTAAGTGCTTATTCAAAATAAGACACATACCTTTACAATATTTTAATCTTCAAAGGCATGAGAGAATAGTTTAATATTAAAGTGATTGTTTCAGATATCCAAGCTGCCTGGTTAACTGCCTGGGATTTGTTTAAACATCCAATATTTTTTTTGCCACTGTAACTGCATAGACTTTTTTTGTCAAGCTTAAGGGTTAGACTAGTTGTATTTCATTTTCCTCAGCTCACGCTTGGCTGAAACAACCAGACACACTTTTTTCAAAATTCTCAGCTGAAGCAGTTGTAATATCAAGTAGCAGAATAGAACTCCAATAAGAAGTTGCAGCAGTGTTTGCTAGTTTAATATCAAGTGGAAGTGTCTCTTTGTATTCATTGTTTGAACCCCACTGTTCTCATTTCTTTACTTCAGAACCTTATCAACATTTCATGATATCTGAACTTGTGGTTCGAAACTTGTGGAATGAAAACTTAAGGTTTCATTCCATGGAGTTTGACAATGTTTTTGCACTGGAATGTTTTGACATTAGCTTCCACATTTTTGCTTCCAGTGGTCAGGTCAATTCTAGGAGAGATGGCAGAATTAGCTACTGTATGGGTTTCTTCCCTTCTTATCACAGTATGTGCTAGAAAATATTTCTGTTCTCTGTTTAGATTCAAATGCATGTGTACATGTGATTTTCCTAACCATTCCTTTTCTTGCCTGCTCCTTTCTTTTTTGTTTCTATGCTTTTATTCGTTAGCTTATTGATTTGCTTGCATATCTTATTATGATGTTCTGTTTAGTAGAAAGTTAGTGCATTAGGTCACACTGGCTAAAATGGCTAAATCCCTATTAATTTGTAACATCCATCTCCAATATTTTGCTACTCCTTGTATTTCTTCATTTCAATAACGATTCTGAGGTTATGCTTCAAAATAATTTTTTTWATTTTTTTATCTGTCTTTTTACTGACCTTTATAGGATTTGTTTATTCAACAGTGGGTAGTAACACAAATTTTTGAATAAAACGAAGGTATAAATTGAGGATTTGTACAGGATTATAATATACTTCTGTAGCCTGCTCTATTGGTAATCYCTGAGTTAAATCAGGTTTAAAATTAGATGTTCTTATTCTATTAGTTATTAACATGGAATTATTCTCAATTGATTTTATGACATAAATTTTGTCTCTTTTTAAGGTATTATGGCAGGTTCAAACAGATCTGGAGATCTAAAGGATGCTCAGAAATCTATTCCTACTGGAACAATTTTGGCTATTTCAACTACATCTTTTATTTGTATCCTTTATACTGTGACTTTTTTTCTAGTCTGCATTCTGTAGGTATAGCAGATTTTTCACTGGAAAGTCATTAGAGTTGCCTGAGTATAAAATGAATGAAATCTAACCTGAAAAGAAATATTTTATATTTGTCTAAAATATCAATATTATTTATAAATATTATTAACATATTTCAAATTTTATTAACAAATATATATATATATTCTATATTCTACTAGTCCTTCAAATTCCAAGCTATAATTGATGTTTTTAGTCAAGTGATGGAAAGGTTTTTAGCATTATGCTTTAGCTGGCAGATTGTTGTTATACTCAGTATAACCAAATCTTAAACCAAACAACCAACAATAGAAGTTGTTGGTCCTTCAAAACCTAGAGTACACAAGAGCTTGCTTATTTGTATGAGAAAATACCTATACTGTTGCATGATGTATGAACTAGCTCCTTCCAATACTTCACAAATCACTGTGTATCAAATACAGTCATAAAGAACATAAACTAAAAAATTGTAGCAGGAAAGAACTAAAAAAAAAAACAAACAAAAAGCAACCATGAAACACACACACACACACACACTCTTCATTATCATGGATGTTTTCATTTCATACCTAGGTGAAAAATGGTGGGTTTTCCTCTATGTGATTGTTTATAGTGTAATCTTCCTTCAGTCTCAGTAACAGATCTCTCCTGTATAGTATTGTTTGGTGCCTGTATAGAAGGTGTGATATTAAGAGATAAGTAAGTCATATTCAACTTCTAATTTTACAGGGAGTATGTATAATCACAGGTTATATTAATACAACTTATTAATGGTACTTCTGTGAAAGTATTCTGTATTTGGTATATATTTCTTTTGCTTAGGTTAAAACTAGAGGGAAAGTCTGTCTCTTAAACTGAGATGGCTGCAAAAACTGGTCAGGTTATCAGGTTGTATCCCTTCAAGAAGCAGGAGCAGAATCTAAGATAAATGTTTGAACTYGAACCAGCCTAGTAAAATGTTCTTGATGAAGAAAATTGTAAGTAGTACTTGCAGAACTGATGGATGGGGATAAGGGGATATTATTTGGGAGAAGTAATATGCTCTTGAGGAACAAAGAAAAAAATTTGAGTGTTACACGACAAGGAGAGTTTGAGACTGCAGTGCACCATCAGACCTATGTTTTCCATTGGATGTATGACTATTTTTTGTTTTAAAATATCAGTTGTACGTCAGGAGTCATGTCAATTTTCAACCATGTAATTGCCTGATGACATTTAAGGCACAATATGAAGCATGAAGGGAATAAATGTGATGGACACGAGTATGAAGAGAATCTCCAGATTTTGATCAATTTCTCCATTAGGAGAAGTTGGTTAAGATGAAACTGTTGTCGGGTTTCACRTTTGTTATCTTGCTGCTGTCTGGTTCTCTTTTCTACTGAGGCCCATGTTTGCTTTTGATGATAAACCARTGGCATTGGGATAATGATTAAAAGGTGGTGGAGTTGATGCTGGCACAACTTATTTCATTAGTCTAGAAGGAACACCATAAGTTAAAAGCTAGATTCTAATCAAAACTAATGCAAGAAGCAGCAGGGGATCCATGAAAGGCTTTYGACACTGTCTYATAGTGTCCTCATAGGCAAACTCAAGAAGTGTGGACAGTGAGGTGGATTGAGAAGTGGCTGACTGGCAGACCCCAGAGGGTCATGAGCAGGGGCAGAGTCTAGTTGGAGGCCTGTAACTAGTGGTGTCCCCACAGGTTTCTACACTGGGCCACTGGTATGCTCTTGTGKCCAAGAAGGCTAGTGTAATCCTGGGTTGCATTAGGAGGAAGAGCATTGCCAGCAGGTCAAGGGAGCTGGTTCTGTCCCTCTCCTCAGCCCTGGTGAGACCACATCCAGACTGCTGTGTCCATTTCTGGGCTCCTCAGTACATGAGAGACATGGAGCTCCTGGAGCAGGTCCAGCTGAGGGCTACGAAGATGATAAAGGGACTGGAGCACCTCTCTTACGAGGAAGRGCTGAGGGAGTTGGGCCTGTTTAGCCCTGAGAAGAGACAACTGAAAGGGAACCTCATCAATGTATTTAATGTATTTAAGTAACTAAAGGAGGGGTGCCAGGAAGATAAACCTGGGCTCTTCTCAGTGGTGCCAACCAACAGGACAAGAGGCAATGGGCAGAAGCTGATGCACAGGAAGTTCCACCTGAATATGAGGAAGAACTTCTTTCCTGTGCGAGTGACTGTGCACTGGAACAAATTGCCCAGAAAGGTTGTGAAKTCCCCCTTACTGGAGATATTCAAAAACTGTCTGGATGCAGTCCTGTGCCATTTGCTCTAGGACAACCCTGCTTGAGCAGGGAGGTTAGACCAGATGACCCACTGTGGTCCTTTCCAACCTTACCTGTTCTCTGATTCTGTGATTTTTACTTTAAAATGGTATTGCTGCATCAGTGAAAATAGCTGATTCAAAGTAAATATAAAAGCCAAATCAAGCTGCCTAGGAAACAGTAAATGAATTCTGAGATAAGAAATTAATGCAGAGCTAATATCTATAAACACGCATTTTTTGAAGTAACATATTTGAAATTTACCGGGGGGAGGGAATTTTGCAAGCTGTTATCTATCATTAGAGCAGGTTGCATTGTAGCAAGAGCCTTGAATCAATGAACTTTTCACTTACAGTGCTGCAGGTTCTTATTTGGCTAAAATGCAGCATAACAGTAAAGTGTATGTATTTTTAGTCTGGTTTAAAAACGGGGGTTTGGGACTTTTTTCATTATGATTGTCATATCTACAATGGGAAAAAGTAGGTTGTACATCTTTCAGTGTTTCTTGCATCTCTTCGAGTTATTCCTATCCTGTGTTTAGTTAATAAACAGGCATTAGAATTTGAACTAAGAATAAATGTGCAGTTGTATAAATCTTGTCATAGAAGCATAATATAGTTTTTGTCCTATTTTAAAGAGTGTGATTTACCTTTTTTCCCCCCATCTGCTGAAAATAKTATGTAGTCATGCTTCCAAATTTGGCATATGCAAGAATTTGAACACTGGCTTATTATATTAACTTTATTGCTGTGTTTCTTGACCCTGTTTTAAAAGCAGGTCTGAAAAAATAAAAAGCATTTAACTTTTCTTAATTTTTCTCTTCTTTCTGTAGACTTTTCCTCTGGCGTTTTATTTTGAAAAGTCTGAAAACATTGCGGAAAAAAAATGGTGCTATCACAGTACAGATAGCCTTAAAATTAATTTTGGCTACTTACTAACAGTAAAATGGACTTACACGAACTTGCTTTTAAAATAAAACCATCAAGTTTGAAGCGGGGGTGAGGGAGGAATAACCTTTTGGTAGTTTATTCAAGTCATGCCTAAATTAACATAAAGTTAGGTATCTGAAAAGAAAAAAGTGGAGGTAGTATTGGATGGGACACTCAAGACTAATGAAAGCACCTCCTCCTGACTTCTACCCACTTAATTTACTTCTTTGCTGTAGTAAAATAAAAATTCCATCAGGTAGCACAACAGTCAGAAGATGTGGAAAACTTGAGATGGTTGTGTCTAGTAATTTCTCTATTTACTTGCTGTATGTCAGTGTCACAGTTTTAAAAGGAAAGGCTAATAGTTTGTTTTGTGAATCTCCTGCTTATGCCCCAGGGTATACTTGTATTACTTGTGGAACAGATTTCTGAAGTCTAGTTCCTAGCTGTCACAAGAATCTATAAGATACATATATACATACTCCTGCTATTGCTGTTAATTCTGTAAAGTTTGCCAGGATATATGATAATTGCTTCATGTCTGCTTAGAGGCAGCACTTAATGTGAAGCAATTATAACATCTTTAAAACAGCAGAATAGAGAGAGATTGCTTGGTTGGGAAATCCTATAGTGCATACTGTAAACATAGTGTTTATTGTTAAAAAGTGCTGTTGTCCAAAAGGATTGAAATGTGGGTGTTGAAGCTATAGTAAAAGTTCTTTTAATTTTTACTGATTCTTTTTTGTTTTGTTTTAATTATTTTTGTTTCTCCTGTTCTTTCCTAAGGTTTGGAGAAGCAGTTAATGGAAATCTAGTGGTTGGTACACTGGCCTGGCCTTCTCCATGGGTTATTGTGATTGGTTCATTCTTTTCAACATGTGGTGCTGGTCTCCAGAGTCTCACTGGTGCACCCCGTCTGTTGCAGGCCATTGCAAGAGATGGCATTGTACCATTTATTCAAGTGAGATTTTTTTTGTTGTTGCTGTTTTTACACTACTTCTAAAAATGTAGCTTCTATTTTGACAAAAAAATATGAGGCATTATTTCTGCTGTTCTTATAGAATGTGAAGAAAAGATCTGGAGCTTGGTTCTATGTGTGTACAATAATAGATCAGGTTATTGTAGCACAAAGTTTTAGCTTCAATATTTTTTTGCAATGCAGCTTAGTTATATTTTTTCTTACACATAAATGTTAGTGGTTCCAAACTGAGAATATAGGTATTCTATAAATGGAAATAAATGAAGTAAGAAGCAACTAATAACAGAACTTCTAACTCCAGGTTGTGTTTACAGCTTGTATTTGTGAACAGTTATTTAATCTCATGATGGAACTGCATAACACGATGGAACTCGTATTATAGAGATAAAACTCTAATTTTGTTCATTTTTGTAAGCTAAATGAAGTCAGCAAAGATGTAACAATAGAATTCTATCCCATTACTCCAAACATTAAGATTTGTTCCAAGATCTCTGTGCATGTTTTAAAAAGAAATAAATCAGATTTTTCTCGAAGTAAGGAGGCTGGCAAACAGAAGATGATGAAGGAATTCTTGCTGGGCTGCTTCTGCAAAACCTAGACAACYAGACTTGAGTTAAAAATAAGTAAATAAAACTCCAAGAGATAATAGTGTCTGGAGAGCAAAGCTGTGATCTCTACAGTGAAGGCTGGAGTTTGAAAGCTTGCCTCAAGACTTGCAAGACTATCTGTAACAGGAAGTAAATACACTAAGTATGTGAGGGTGGAGGGACTGAGTAGTGGTGGAGTTCGAGTTGTCAATGGAAAGGGGTTGTAATGCAATGAGTTGTAAGTGCTGGGTAGTATAGAGAAAGAGAAACAAAAAACCCTCACTTCTGCCTGAAGTAAAACTGATACTCAGTGAAACTGAGAGGGTGACTGTATGATTATACCTTATCAGAGTTAGACTTGCAAGGAGTGAAGAATCAGAAGATTCGTGGTTTGGGAAGTGAGAGAAAGGGAATTGAAGAGAAGTAAGATATTTAAAGAGGGATTTGACACTTGAGGATGCACTTGCAGTTTTGGAGTGATATGGCTACTGGATGGACATTCAAGGAAATGAATGCAAGGAAATTAATATAGGAGCAAGTGTATGACATATTTAAGGAAAAAACCCATAAGACTTGAAACATGAGCAGAAAAAAAAGGGGATTTAAAAATAACAGTAGGAAAATTGATGGATGACAGGAAGCTCAGGGAAGAAGACAGTATGGAGAATGAATAAGGACTTAATTTCTATAATTGAATGGAGGAATATGGAGGAGAATATATATTGCTGGAACTTCAGGCRAAGCATTTTGCCATCACCAGTATAACTGGATAGAATTCTCCAGAAAGGAAATTATCACATGCAGAATGGTTTTTGGTAGGGCTCTGTGCAGGATCATAGTCTTATCTAAGTCTTCTTTAAAGTTCAATATTATGTTGATAAGTACTGAATTGACACCTAATTTGTATGTTACAAAAAGTACTGGCCTAGCTTTTTACTAAGCATAACTCTCTTATGTATATGGTTTTTAATTTACTTAAGAATATTTCAACAACAGCTGCAATTGGACTGAAGTGTTATGTAGTCATTGCTTACTTTAATAAGCATTTTTCATGTYGGAAATGCGTGTTTTGCAATTTTAGTTTTGGCTGTTCATAGTATAGATTGCATCATTTTCCTTTTTAACTAATGACTACTTTTAGTTCCAGTTAGAACTAACTTAGTTCATAATTTGCACCATAGTTCATAGCTGTATAATGAATTAGCTTTCCCTAATGTTACTGTTTACTTGAACTAGATATTTGGTCATGGAAAAGCAAATGGAGAACCAACTTGGGCTCTGCTTCTCACTGCTGGTATTTGCGAAATAGGAATTTTAATAGCCTCATTGGACAGTGTAGCACCAATTCTTTCAATGTAAGTATGAGTGTGGTGTTTCATGCTCTTAAGTTAAATAGTCCTTTATTTTTAAATTAACTAGGTAATTGTTTTTCTTTTTTGAAATTACACGTTAGACTTTATTTTCTAGCAAATTATATTCCTATTTAATCCTGTAGATAATATGAAACAACAAAATGTTTTGGCTGAACTAATTTCTAGGCACAAAAAAGTTTTTCCATGACAGAGGTCTTCAATGCTAATAAAAATATGTTCAACTTTTTAAAAAGTTGAATTTTAAAATAAAAATTACGGCTATTTTAGGTCAAGTGCATTCAGCAGAGACAGACAAAACAATTCAATATTTTAGGATATGAACTGAATTTTATTTTAGACTGTCCCGAACATGATACCATATGAGTTCTATAGAAAAAGAAGAAAATGAACTCTGTCCCAGCCAAAAATGGTACACCATGATTGTTTATTTGCCTCATTTGTCTCCAAAATATTTGTTTGAGGCTCTATATTATACTAAAACCATATTTTGAGGCCTAATAGTCTATAAGTAATCTTAATCTATGTCTTGTGTTCTGTTGGCCACTGTGAGGACAGTGTACAGGAAAATGGACACCTTCCTACTCTTTTTTTGGATTGTGTTTACCTTTTTAATGCTCATCTGTCTAGTTAATTTCTTATTAGAAAATGCTCTTCTTTTCTTAACAGGTTTTTCCTTATGTGTTATATGTTTGTAAATCTGGCTTGTGCAGTTCAGACACTTTTGCGAACTCCCAACTGGAGACCTCGTTTCAAGTATTACCACTGGTAAGGAATATTTCTTCATTCAGAAGACTTAAAACTAACTATAAACCCCTAAATTGCTGATTTTTCTGCAATAATAAAACAAAATCTTTCTGATTTAAATGAGTTAAGATTCATGCACTGAATACTTTAAGAGCAACATTTGTTTTTATGTGTTTGGAATAGTACTATAGTAATAACAGTGATCATGAAAACATGTGGCTTGTGTAGATGGTTTGGGAAGGGGTTACAGGATGACATTTTATGTTGCTTGTAAGCCAAGAGATCGTCTGTGTGAAAATGAGGATGAAAAACCATAAAATCTGTCTTGTATATATAGTCAAAGTATAAGTTCAAGGAGAACTGGTAAATATGTTTGGGAAGGTTGCGATGATTTTCATTTTGGTTATACAAAAAATACACAAACCCAAAACTTGTACAGAAAAAAATCTTAGTCAATATACATCTGTTGGCTCATTGATAATGTGATGACTGGTTTTAAAATACGCTTTGGACATTGCATTTGATAACTGAAGTCGACACTTGAAAAGGTCAGTAAAGGTCAATAATACAAAAGGTGAAAGTGTGGTTTTTTGTTTAGTCTTTTTTAATGGGTTAAGAGTTTAAACATTTCAAACTAAGATTGGGAAACTTCTTGATTTTTTTAACTGTATGTTAAAAATAATTTAATTAAAAGTACTTCTGTTCAGAAATTTTACTGCTGAAATAACCTTAAATACTAGAGCATTCAGTAGATAAGCTGGCATTATTCTAGGATGTAAGAGTTGCTTATGATTTTTCCTTTTAAAGAATTGAGTGAAAATGAAATGTTGCAGTTTTAGCTTTGAAAAAACTTGGTAAATATGCTCAGTAGTCACATACTAGTTTGACACCTAACCCTTCAAATACGTACAGTTGGCAAAAATTCCTTTTTATGTTTTTCTCAGGAAGATCAGTGAGGCAACTGATTCACTGTGTGACTACTTCTAGCCAAAGCAGGTGTYGGAATGTCTGGCCAGAATTGGGATGGCATTTTATTTTTTGAGTGCAAGTGGAGTCTTAGATTAATTCAGGCATGAAAGAGCAGCTGTTGTTCTTTTAGACAAACACCTCAGAACAGGTAGAAAGCATTCCCTTAGTTTAAAACTGGATTCAACGTATTAAAGAAGAAAACTAAAGGTACCAAACCAAAGTTGTGTCTACTGACACTCCGTCAATATAGTAAAATAGCTCTAATTTGGGAATTGGGTGAAAATGAATTTGGGGTGTTGTGTGTCACTAAAAGTATACACAAAACTGTCCATTTTGAGATAATTTACATTTATATTGGATAATAGTGTGAGCAAACCAGGCATATAGACTTAAGTCTGGAAATGCTTCTGTAATTTTTTCATCTTACAGTCGTTCTTTCTTTGTAGCCTTTAAAAGATTGTTTTCTGTATTCTACTGTCTTGCGTTATTGCCTAAGAGACAGACCACAACAGAAGTGAAGAATAGAATTGATGACTCAAATTGAATTTAACAACTATTTTTGCTGAAAGTAACAAAATTGTTTATTACTATTTGAAACTTTTTTAGCTTAAATTCAAATCAACAGTAATAAGTGATGTGTTTTGAAACTGACCTTACTTGGAGGTACTGATAAAGTTTCACCACTGACAAATGTAGTAAAGCTATTGTTATATCTAATTCAGTTGTATTRTTTATGTCATGAAAAGCTTCAGAATGCAATTTTTTCGTATAAGCTGAAATTGGGACAATGTATTTTTGCTTTTGTAGTAGCTAAAAAATGGCCTTTGAAGAAGAAAGGCCTTTCTGGAAGTTAACTTAAATAAGAAATTAATTTTGTAGAACATTTGCATGCCTATTTAAAAAAATGGAAAAAAATGGTTTCTTTTAGGACTCTTTCATTCCTGGGGATGAGTTTATGTCTTGCCTTGATGTTCATTTGCTCTTGGTACTATGCTTTGATTGCCATGCTAATCGCAGGATGTATATACAAATACATAGAATATAGAGGGTAAGACCATATATCTTATTTATTCTATATTTAATATCTTTAACATTCAGCAAAAAGCTCTCTTCTGTAAAATAGATACAACTGAAGCAATAAAGTTCAGGGTATCTTTTGAAACGAGGTAAGATCCTATCTCTGTTAAGGGTTGTAAATTTTCAGATTTGAATTTCTCTGGGAGCTCTATTCCAAACTTTTCAACAGCCAGAACTGATAGAAATAAGAACCAATAAGTCTGGGAAACTTTCATTGGAGCAGAGATGATGGTGTAAACTTTTGGTACTTCAGGAACAATACCTCTCAATATCAAGCAGCAACTATCACAGAAGTRTTAAATTATTACTATCTTGTGCGGAAGCTCAAACCCTTTTTTTTTGTGTGTGGACTTGAATACTTTCTGGAATTAATCTTTAAATTGCAACATATTTTGCACTGTATGCATTTGTCAAGAGATAGTCATACCTGTAGGAAATGCTGAGCAAGTATGAGTCTTAAAGACCATGCTGTGTTCATAAAAAAGCCCCAAAAAACTGAAACAGCAAACAACATTAAAAAAACCCTCAACTAAATAACATACTACAGGTGATTACGATCAGTAAATGTGCATGCTATCCCTTTCTAAGGAAAGATATTCTGTCCTGAAAGAAAGTAGTAAGATCTTGGAGTAGGAAATTGAAGCAAGGCCACTTGTTTTGATGAGTGATTAAGCACAGGTCTTAAGTGGATCAGCTGGTATAAACTGCTCCACCTTGCGGATTCATCTTTTAATATCTCCATTTCCAGATTAGATCCTTTCCTGGGTTGTAACATCTCCATTTACTGGAGTAAYGATGAGGAAATTAATTTCCATGTTTTAGGGAGGAAGTCAGCTCAGATGGTAACAGTTCTGCTTGTGTGTGTGTATATAGGCACATACATAAAATTATGCATACTTCCAAATYCATATATAGGGTGTAGAAAGGTTGGTGCATACCAGGACGTCTGCCTTGTGGAAAGAGATGCTTTGCTAGAGGTAGCAAAGTTCAGAGAGAATTCATGAATGAAAATCAGAGGGAGGGAGGGTGGACAAGGGATATAGACCCCTTGCCATAGTAGAATCCACCCTCCTGACCACTTTCAATCACCAATATTCTAATATTGGAATTAAAAGAACTGGAGAATGTAGAGAGATTGAAAATGGTCAGGAAAATGGATGGAGCTTTAGGCTTATCTGGGAGAGAAGCTGGGAAGGAAAGAAAGTGGAGAAGGCTGTAGTAGTGATGCTGAGGGGAAGATAGATTACACTAATCTGTGTGAAATCAAGTTTCACTTATTTCGCTGCTTTAAAACAATTCCTTTTAAATAGCCTTCGCTTATTCATTCTAGTGCTAAAAAGCAGCTTAAGTAGCTCTCACCATTACCAAAATGCTTTTGAAGTATGAATAAACTAGACCATAGTAAAAATTAATAAATACGAAAAAAATTACCTTGAAGGGACCTGAAATTGCTTCACCTTGGTTAGTCTTCAATCTTGATTTAAATCTGCAAGACAAGGTTTTTTCATGCATTCATGCAAGAAAAAGTGATCCTTTTTTACATCCATTATCCCCCACATGAAAAAAAGTACTTGATTTGTATAAATAAATGGGACCCTATTAACTGAATCTCTTCTGTATCCTGAAGAGCGGAAAAAGAATGGGGTGATGGAATCCGAGGACTGTCTCTGAACGCAGCTCGCTATGCTTTGCTTCGTGTTGAAGACGGTCCTCCTCACACCAAGAACTGGAGGTAGAGTCCTTTGTTTTTCAAGGTTATATAATTCTTGAAATATGTAAATATATTGGGAATACTGCTGGTAAAGCAGTGAAGTAAAGCCGAAGTGAAATTCACCATTAAAATAATGTTTTAACTTGGGCATGGCAATGATGTCATTGCAATGCTGCTATTTTACTGGAATRGAATGTGAGTTATGGTCAGCATTTAATCAACTTTGCTGGAAGTATTGCCAAACTAACTTGAACTTAAATCCATATGGTGTTTACATGGTTTTCARAAGTGCAGAAGAATTGTAATATTTGATTATTTATAGACTTTYCAGATTCAAAGAAACAGTTATCCTCCTGTCTCATTGTCTCTACAGAAGAAACACTGCAATTCCAGAAGTGCAATTATTTTTTTTTTTTTTACTTCTGTATATGTTCCCTCTGAAATACATTGTATAAATCTAGAGAGGACCCTTTATTTATTTAAATTAATTTTTGTGGCATTCCTTTTTATATAGCTTCTTTCAATAGTCGCACTTTCTGAATTGCTTAGATACCATTAAAACAAAATCTCACATTTTACTGTATATAATGAGGTTAGATGTCCACTACTTTCTTTGCAATATATTTTTTAACTTGTCAAAGTATCAATTTGCCTCAAAGCCAGCATAAAAAATTACGTAACATTTAAAAACGAAGGGCATTTGCACATTGTCACTTCTGATGAATGTCATGTGATACTTTAATTATAGTCACTGCCCAGTGATAGTATCGCAGGGTGCATGCACATGCAATGTTCTGTTGCCCTTCAGTGTAATGGCATTATTTTACCACTTGTCCTGGGACTGATGAACTTGGCATCTCAGACACACCAATGTAACGTGGTGTTGACAATCCTGTTAAATATTTGACTGCTTTCATTCCAAATGAGATATCCTATTGTGTCACTGTAATTGCTAGAACTGGACCATCTTGTTACGTCTTAAACTGTGCTAGTTTTGAGGTAGGAAGCATGATCCAACTCTTCATCAGTCTTTTGAATTTGTAGCAATGACAATAAAAGTATAAAATGTTGTTTTGGGAAAAGTAAGCAGAYTGGATATTGATTAAAGGAAATAGAATGCATCCTCATCTAGTATGCAGTTGAAACTGAACTTGGGGTACTATCAGTATGATTAAGGGGTTGACTGTCCTTTGGGATGAATCTATGCAGGTAGAGGAATGGGTCATTCAGAACATAATGAAAATCCAGAAGGATAAGTGCAAGTTCAGTACCTGGCACAGGCATATTCAGTGCAGTGATACAAGACTGGGAAGCTGCTCTGGTGAAAAGGACCTATGGTTCCCAGTAGATTGTAACCAGCAGTGTGTCTTGGCAATGACATACTGGGCTGTATTAACAGGAGAATAGATAGTACATTGAGAACTAAATATACTGGGAGATAATATTTCTTTTTGTTCAGCACTCATTAGAATACATTAAGAATATTTCATCCAGGTTTAGACGCCCTGATGTAGGAATGACATAATAAACTTGAGTGGATAGGACCGCAGAGATGATGGTTGGAACACAGGAGTGTATTTCCTGTGGGTAGAGGCTGAGGGAAGCTATGCTTATTGAGCTTGGAAGAGGCTGCAGAGGAGCCTGAAAGCTGTTATAACTAACTTACAAACATGCAAAACCTAAAAGAAGGTTACTGAGAAGATGGAGTCAGATTCCTTACAGCAGTATAGGGTCGGAGAGTGAAAGAACATGATAAAATAATKAAGTATTGCAGAGGTTACCCAGAGGTGGTATCTCTGTTTCTAGAGGTTTCCAAAATCCAACTGGATGGAGCAGTAAACAATGTGGTGTGCATTCAGTGTTTAGTCATTTCAAGTAGCAGGTTGCACTAGATGACACTGGAAGGGTGATAATTTAATAGTTTTCTAGGTAAAACTGTTCTTTTAAGGGAGCTTTTCAGAATGATGTTTTGGTGGTTTATGTAGTTATTCTGTACATGAACTGTTGTTGCTATCGGAAATTATGGCTTACCTACGTACTAGTTGACTGTTTTCCATTGAATTAAGCATTTAATCTGCATTTTATTAATTGTTAATTTTGATTTTCCAATTCTTCCTTATGAATGTGTGTGTGTGCACTTAACTTTTTTTTTTTCCCCCTTTGTTTGGCAGACCTCAACTTTTGGTCTTGTTAAACTTGGATAATGAGCAGTTAGTGAAACACCCTAGATTGCTTTCTTTTACGTCTCAGTTGAAGGCTGGTAAAGGACTGACTATCGTGGGTTCTGTGCTTCGTGGAATCTACTTAGATAAATGTACAGAAACTCACAAAGCTGAAGAGGTATGTAAAAGACAGCTTGCAAATACTTGTAATTTACATTAGTATTTAAATGTTGAATCTGGATTTGGATAACTCCTACCTTCAGTTGAACAGACAGTTGTAAAATATTGAATAAAGCATCTATTTTTGCTATTAGCATAGTGATTGTATAAAAAGAACGGGTTGGTGTATGTAGCAAAATGTTTTATAAAATTTCCCAATAGGATGAGACAATACTGATATGTATTAGCTTTTTCTTTAATATTGAGAGCCCTGGGCTTACAATCAAATTACATTATTAAAAAAACCAAAAACCCCAAGTGTTTTAATAAATTACCTTATAAAGAAAACAGCATATATTTAACAAAAAAGTTAATGTTTAACTAACAAATGCAAATGTTTGGCATAATATCATCCTCATGATGTGATTTTTCTACATTCTTCTAGAAATACATAGCAGAATTAGGATTAGGAGCAGTCTTTGCTGGAAAACTGTGAACAGGATCCTTCTTGAGATCCTTTACTTTCTTTTATTTTTTCTGTTTATCCCATATTTCCAGAGAAAGTAGAATGAGGTAGAAAAAATAATAAGTTGTCATGTAATTTAAAATGACATCCAACTATGTTTACAAAGACAAATGAATTTAATGTCAATGTTTCTTTAATAATAGTAATTGCATTTGCTTACCTATGCAAACTCTCCTACTCCTGTCTTTATAGAGTGGGGAAACATTTGGAGAAAGTACCATGTTTCCTGGATTTTATTGATATGTCCAAAAGTAGGTTTTGATTGCATTATATCTTTTAAATTGGTTCATTTCTTCAGTGTTTTTCAAAAGAGTGCCAGTTGATATGTCTACTATTTTGATTTAAGTAGTCT
Organism: Amblyornis subalaris; assembly: GCA_018881555.1. Classification (NCBI taxonomy): domain Eukaryota; kingdom Metazoa; phylum Chordata; class Aves; order Passeriformes; family Ptilonorhynchidae; genus Amblyornis; species Amblyornis subalaris. Next base: position 12,366,222 of record JACAXG010000006.1, on the reverse strand, counting down.
TCAAAGCTGTGTAAAAACACCTGTGATTTATTCAGACCTGGTATCTCTTAAATAGATAAGCATTTGAAATGTTGAAATGGACTAGCTAACATAACTAACTGGCCATTTCCTCCCAGTTTTCTTTTTTCTTCCTCTTGGTATTCAGGCTTGTCCATAGTGGTTTTTAAAATAACCAAGTATGAAGACAGATGACCTATTTGATATCATATGAAAAGGTTCTAAGAGAGCAATTAACTTGAAAACAAGTTGAAAAGTCTAGCAATGCTATATTGTGAAAGTAGTTGTTACTAAGCTGTTATTATCAACATGTGTGAATAGAAAACAAGACAGAGAATACAAAACCAGGCCTATGAAATAGAATGGGAAAAAACCTTTAAAGCAGAAACTGTTTACCCAAGAGAATTTGAAATGTTAGCTGTAGATGGCTTAGCTATTTTTSTGAGAGATGGAAAATGAATGAGTTTAAGGGAGGCCTAATCCATGGGTTCTCTAGAAAGTCAGACCTGGTGTTAAGATTCAGGAAACTATTGCTTTTAAAATGAAAACAAAGATGAATTGTTAAAATTTGAGCATCTGGAGGCCTCATTGGTTCTGGAAAATTTAAACTAGAAAGTGTTTCTAGGAGACCTGTAGGAAATCAAGATTTCTTCCATCTGTCTTTAAAAAAAAGCATCTATTTAAACTGATATACCCTCACAGATATTATTTGCACAGACATGCTTGTTAGCTTTGCTAGCAAATTCTCTGAAGACTCTTTTTTCACTACTAACTAGAGTTTCTGATGGGAAGCCACACTGAGGCAGTGCCAAACACTCTGTGATCAAATCCATTCCTGATGATTTTTGACAGAAATTTTGGTGCTTGTAAAATTCAAAATATTGATGTACTGGTGCTTCCTTCCGAAACACGCTGATCTCCCACACAAGTCATTGATAATGATGGGGGTTTTTAAAGTTATTTAATCGAAAAATAGTAAACACCAAAGTTCATGTTCCTTAGTCAAACTTGATACTGTTTTGAATGCTTATTTTAAATTACCTGGTTATGTGTCTGTATGCGTGTCAGTGTTCAAATGGAGGAGAGCCATGTTGAAATTAAAGGGGTGTGGGATACTTAATCTGGTCTGTTTATCTTGTAATTATTTGGACAATGCTTCCAATTGTCTCCTGCACATTCGTTTTTCCATGCTGGAAGCTGATAAATAATCAGCCTCTTAATGTCAAAAGTGTTCAAGGAATTTTGGCAGCCTCTTCTCAAGTACTTAGCATCATGCTTTTCCACACCCTTCCAATTCCAAAAGAAAGGACTGGTTGTTCCAACCATATGTTGCTTTGTCAGTCAGTGGTTTTGAYTTTACCTCAAGCAGTCTTACTTCATTTATGTATTTTTACTCATATCTTATTCATTCTTCTTTGGAAATAAAAGGCTGAATAATTAAAATAATGAAAAAACTGTGTGTGGTGTGTTTTGGGGAGGTAGCAATTTGGGCTCTAGTTTTCATAGAATCATGTTCACTCTTTTGGAATTAGTGATTCCTTCATGTTGGTTATACATTGTTGATAAAGTTTTGCTGTTATTTAGTGCTGTTACTCCTTCTGGTGTTAATTATCAGTGTTGATGATTTGTATTTCCCTATGTGTAATCTTCCTATTGCAGAATGTTAAGGCCTTAATGGGAGTAGAAAAGACTAAAGGATTTTGCCAGATTGTGGTGTCTCCTAATGTCAGAGATGGAATATCCTATTTGATTCAGTCAGCTGGTCTAGGAGGAATGAAGCACAACACAGTCCTGATGGGATGGCCACAGTCATGGAAGCAGACAGARAATCGTTTCTCATGGAAAAATTTTGTTGGTATGTGTTTATTGACTTTCTCATTTGCATTTGTAATACAACTGTGTAACTAATGTATTTGCTGTGTGGAGGAAATGTGTCACACTCTGAACATCTGGTGGACAATTGAATATTTCCCCACATCTGGAGTGGGTTTTCTCAGCCCTCTTTCAACTGTGGTTTGCTTGTTTTTCTTCTAAATAGGTTGGTCACTACAATCAGTGTCGTAGTTTAGGAATGCTGCTTAGCAATTTAGTGCTCCCATTGAGACTTTGCAAACCACTCTGCTGCTTGCTTGCCCCTCTTCCCTGTCCCCACCCCCACCATGGGCTGGGTTGGAGAGAAAAACTGGAGGCACAAAAGGTAAAGATCACAGGTTGAGATAAGAACAATTTACTGGAAACAGCAATGASATAAGAAAATGAACAGTAAGAGCAACAATAGTAAGAGCAAAAGTGTACAAAAGAGAGAATGATTCACATGCAAAAATGTCCACCATTCAGCTTGACCCAATCACAGCCATGCCACCTGAACCGATCCCTCCTGCTTGGAACTGGCGCCACCTGACCACTCCTTTTGGCTTGGAACTGGCGCCATGCTTATTCAACCAGAAGGAACCCCTTCTCCTTGGAAGAGACTCCCTTGCCCCTGACAATGACATGAGGTGGTATAAAATAGCCTCTGGTTCCTAGCCATGCTCCCTCTTGGCTGTTGCAAAAATTAATCCTGTCCTGGCTGGAATCAAGACATTATCCACCCCTTATTCTATACCATTTATGTCATGCCCAGATCCTACACCTTCCAACTAATATATATATGTATGTATATATACACAAGTACAAGTATCGTTTCCACAGTCAATATCCAYTCCTCCAAGATGTCTGTTGAGTTCATTTAGTCCATGGCTGTGGGTTTTATCTATCCTAGGTGTTTTCCAGGGCAGGAGGGCTGTTGCGCTGTCGGGTGGTTGCAAGCTGCACCAGGAGCTCATGACTGGTGCATCTGGAGTCCATACTCATTGTCCATGGTTAAGTCCACCCCTCGATCACAAGCCCATCAGTATATTGCGTCTCTCCCTTGATGACCTAAGTCATGGGCCCACTGAGCCAGAAATAATTCAGCCTGTTTTTTATATATATATATAAAAAATAATGTTGCCAGTTGAGATCCACCTGAGACACTTCATTCTTGGCAGCCTGGTGCACTTGTCCGTTGTTGCGACGTTCTGCAGTAGCCTGACTTTTGAGTATGTGTGCATCTTTTGACGTGCCTTTAACGCCAGCTTTACCCAGGGAGCGATGTCTTGCCACAGTTCAGCAGCCCAGATGGGTTTACTTCTGTGCTGCCAATTGGTCTTTTTCCATAGTTCTAGCCACCCCCACAAAGCATTTGCCACCATCCACGAGTCAGTGTAGAGGTATAGTGCTGGCCATTTCTTTCATTGAGCCATACTTTCAGCTCTGCAACCTGACTTGATCCACCTTGTCCCTCAGTAGCTTCTGTGACTCACCACATAGGACTCCATACAGCAGCTTTCTATTTTCCATGTATCCCTACACTACAACAGGGACTATCAGTAGAGAGAGCATAACACTTTTCGTTTTCAGGTAGCTGATTATATGGTGAGGCTTTTTCAGCATGCATCACCTTTTCCTCCTTGGATGTTAGTATGAAATTTTCACCTTTGAGCTAGTTTATGATGACTTCCAAGATCCCTGGGTGATTGGGGTTTCCTGTTCAAGCTTGCTGTGTGATCAGTGTAACCCACTTACTCCTTGTAGCATCAGTGGCATGATGTGTGGAAGGGATTTTCCCTTTGAACATTCAGCCCAGCACTGGCAGTTGGGATGCCAGGAGGAGCTGTGCTTTGGTGCCAGTCACTTCTGAAGAAGCTTGAACCCCTTTATAATATCCAATTATAATCCCTTTTTCAGGAGGGGTGTAACAGGCCTCGGATCCTTTGTATCCCCGACTCCAGAACCCCAGTGATCATTGTTGAGTCTCTCCAGGTACTGTTTGCTAGAGGCTCTAGGAAGGACCATTCTCTTTGACTGCAGTGTACAGCCCATTTTTCACATCTTGTCCTGTCCTGACTGGCCCAAGGGCTACTGCATGAACAATCTCCTGTTTAGTTTGTTCAAAAGTCTTTTGTTGTTCTGTACTGCACTTAAAATCGTTCTTCTTCTGGGTCATGTGATAGAGAGAATTTACGATCTGACTGTAATCTGGAATATGCATCTTCCAAAAGCCCACAATGCCTAGGAAAGCCTGTGTTTCCTTCTTGCTGGTTGGTGGGGATGTAGCTGCTGTTTTGTTGACCACATCCATTGGAATGTTGACAACGTCCATCTCTCCATTATACTCCTAAAATCTGAGTTTCCTAGGCAAGTCCCTTGACCTTACTTTGCTTTATGGCAAAACTGGCCTCCAGGATGATTTGGATTATCTTCTTCCCTTTCTCAAAAACTTCCTCTGCTGTGTTTACTCACATGATGATGTTGTCAATGTATTGCAAGTATTCTGAAGCCTCACCCTTTTCAGTGCAGCCTTGCTTCTTATAGCAGGGACTCTGGTCCATACTGGTGGGGCATGGGACATCTCTCTAACTTGCTCGAGTCTTTTGAATCTCTCTGCAGTCTTGGAAAGTCCTTCCACAGCTGAGGCACAGGTCATTAGGGAGGAAAAAAGATGATCCTCATATTGCTGGAGTAGGGCAGTCACCTGAAGCACTGTTTGTTTTCCTTCTTTCATTGACATCAATGCCAATGACTTGGTGTCCAATAATGGCGCACTCAGCGCAAACTTCCGCCATGTGGATTGTGTACAATGGACCTCATCTGGGTCTACAGGGGACTGCTTGTTATAGATTACCTTCAGCACAGCTAATTCTCTCAGGTACTGGATTCCTTTCTCCATGGTGTTCCACATGCTTGGGTGCACTACTAGCTTATCCTTGAGAAAATACCTTTCCTTCATCCTTGACAGGAGTTGCCTCCAGAGGCTAGTGTTTCTGTCTTCTTCCCAATCCCCTTGCCAATGCCCACATCCTGGGACAGGGATCCCAGTTGCTTGGCTTCACTACCATCTAGTTTCATATCATGGGCAGCAATATCCCAGCATCAGAGCAGCTAAGTCACTACAGGCTCACCCAGCTGGTGGCTGAAATTTCTTTTGCGTATCTTACAGCTCACCTGGAGATAGGGATTAGGTGATTATCTCTGGCACTGGCTGTTCCTCCTGTTGTGAGGGCCCTACTTCCTCTTCATCCCTCACTAAGTGAACTGTTTTCATCTTGGATTTCTTGTTCTATATAGGTGTGACTGCTACTGGTACATGTTCCTTGCGTTCAGCTGCAGTCTGAGTGGCCACAGTGCCTGTTGATCTGCTTTCCCCTTTCCCCTGAGGGTGCTGTCTAGTGTCGAGCAATGTCCAATAAAGAGTAGCCAGGGCCCAGCACGTTGCAAAATTTTGCACCTCCCTGGAAATGTCACAGCATTTTTCTTTCAAGTATTTTGTCACTTTATCAGGGCCCTGTAGTTGTTCAGGGGTGAAATTCTAAACCATTGCAGCAAAAATAATCCTTCAAAAGGATATGGGTCATTTTCTCCCACCTTCCATGTCACTCGTGATGACCCACCTTTGGGGAGGATCTCTGAATTCTCCCTAGAAATCTCCTCCTTCACTCTAAACATGGTGTAGACTGAGGAGACAGTCTGCTTCTTGGCAGGCTTAGCACCAAGAACATGATTTCCTTAACATCCAAACGGAATTCAGAATTCTCAAAATGTAACAGGCTGAAGGGGGTGGAAAAGGCCAGGAAAAGGGGGTGAAAAGCTGGGGAAAATCATCCTTCTCTGTTCCCCTTACAGAGTGGGTATGATTATTAATAAACTCTCAAAGGTAGTAAGAGCCTGAGGTAAGAGCAGGAGAGCAACACTCAATACACATCCCAAATGATCCTCATTACCCTTGATGTTGTGTCATAAACTGACATTCCACAGTATATCAACAAAGAAATCCTGATGCCTCTCCCTACTCTCAAAAATATCATCATGAGGAGCATACACAGGATTAGAATATATACAGGATTAGGTACTGCTCCGCCATGAACAGACCAAGCAACATTGTGACCAGTGGCTCCATACCTAAAACAACAAATGCCTTGGTCAAATTTGTTTCCAACCAGCTCTGGGCAGCCTTTTGTTATCTCAACCCATTGTGCCTCACATCAGACACCGAATAAAGACTGTTGTGGTTTAGGAATAGTACTCCGCAATTTAGTGTTCCCACTGACCCACTCTGAACATGCTGCCACTTGCTTGCTTTCCCTCTTCCCCTATGGCAGGCTGGAGAGGAGAACTGGAGGCACAAGAGGTAAAGATCACAGGTTAAGAACAATTTACTGGAAACAGCAACAATGTTAATAACAAAAAGTGTACAAAAGAGAGAATGAATCACGTGCAAAAATGCTCACCATGAGGCTCCACCTGACCACAGCCATGCCACCTCAACCGCTCCCTCCAGCTTGGAACTGATGCCACTCAACCACTCCCTCCAGCTCAGAACTGGCACCATGCTTATTCAACCAGAAGGAACCCTGTCTCCTCAGAAGACACTCCCCCCTGCCTCCAGCACTGGCATGAAGTGGTGTAGAATAACCTCCAGGTCCTAGCCACACCCCTCCTTGCTACTGCAACAATTAACCTTGTCCTGCCCAGAACCAAGACACCCAGGATCTTCCTCTTTCACCTCACCGGAATCTGGGAGGGTTTAAGCTTTTGTATTTAAAACAAAAAGTCTGTGAATGAAAACGAGGAGTTCTTGATTAAATGTCTTGTTTTCCCTTGCAGATACTGTACGAGAAACAACTGCAGCTCAGCAAGCACTTCTGGTGGCTAAAAACATTGACTTATTTCCAACAAATCAAGAACGTTTTACTGAGGGAAACATAGATGTGTGGTGGATTGTTCATGATGGTGGTATGCTGATGTTGCTGCCTTTTCTCCTTCGACAGCACAAGGCAAGGACAACAGAAAATGGCTGTGATTTAATTTTCTAGCACTGAATGGTCCTAAGCATATCTAATKAAATAGTCCTTCACTTTGTTAAAATTATGCATGGTAATAGCAATTACAGTGTTACAAGTTGTTGTAATGTATCTTTTTGGTAGGTTTGGAGAAAATGTACAATGCGTATTTTCACCGTTGCTCAAATGGATGACAACAGCATTCAAATGAAGAAGGATCTTCAGATGTTCTTATACCATCTTAGATTGAATGCTCAAGTGGAAGTTGTTGAAATGGTATGTTACTACATATTTTTAAGGTGCAACTGGGACTAAACTTGGGAAAACAGATTTAGCTTTTTTCAAATGAATTAGCCCAAATATAGAAATTGCAAGATTTGTAATCCCACCAAGAACAAGAAGTTAAGCATTGTTATCTTACCATGCCACAATAATAGTGTATGTGGTGGTGAGTTTAATGGGTTTGACAAGTACAGTTTGAGCTATTTTGATGTGTTAATATTTACTTTATGAGGACTAGTCCAGAGAGGTGGTTCATTCAGGAAGGAAAAAGCTTGAATTTTTAGCAAGCAGTGAAATGGAAGGTTGAATGTGCTTAATCTAATAAGCTGTGGCATATAGTAGAGAGAGGATGAACTTGTCCATGTCTTCAGCTGCTGTATGAATAYCTCTCTGGAATAAGGAATCCCCAGGCTCAAATGAGATTACGTCAGTTGTTTTTGGCATTGCCAGCCTCAGCCAGCACTGAACAGCAAGACAGTATAGCTACAGTTCCACAAGTCAAGGCAGTGACAAAATGAATTTTTAAATTTTTTTAAATATAGGTCATAAACTGTTTAAGAGAAAGGACTAAAGATATACTCTGTCCACGCCCGCTTTTTTTGGCAACTAAGGACTTAATTTCCAGCACTCAAAGGTGACTAGCATAATGTCCAAAGTAAGACTCACAGGGAAAAAAAAAACAACCAAAACTTTTATTTGTTCTGAAGTGGGATGAAGATGAGTAAACTGGTTCAAAACTTCTACCACCAGTAGCTCCTATAATGACCAGAACTTACTGAAAAGATTTACCATGCTAATCAATCATAAAGTAATTTTAAGAATTGTTTAAATTACTTACAAAAAAAATTACTTATGAAAAATTTGGTTAGAATTTTGAACTAGTAAGTAAGATAAATCCTTTTATGTATTTTACTGTTCTTTGCTTAGAGTTCTAAATATAAAAGTCTAAAATGCTGTGGCATGTGCAGTTGAAAGAACACAGACTGCCATAAAAAGGCTCAGCCTTGGTTGGATTTTGAGCAGAAGACAGTATAGGAAGTTGTGCTGGTTTCAGCTGGGGTRCAGTTAATTTTCTTAATAGTGGCTAATATGTGGCTATGTTTTGGAATTGTGCTGAACACAGGGTTGATAATACAGAGATGTTTTTGTTATTGCTGAGCAAGGCTTGCACAGAGCTAAGGTCTTTTCTGTTTTTCATACTGCCACGCTGGCAAGGAAGTTGGGGGAAGTTGGGAGGAGACACAGCTGGGACAGGTGACCCAAACTGACCAAAGGGTCATATGACAGACCATATGACATCATTCTCAGTATATAAAGTGGTGAGAGGAGGAAGGATGGGGGGGAATGTTTGGAGTTTGTTTTCCCAAGTAACCGTTATGCATGATGGGGCCCTGCCCATGGGAAGCAGTGAATTAATTCYGTGGTTTGCTTTGCTTGTGTGCACAGTTTTTGCTTTTCCTATTCAACTGTCTTTATCTCAACCCATGAGTTCTCCAGCTTTTATCCTTCTGATTCTCACCCCAGTCCACTGGTGGGGGAGYGAGTAAGCATCTGCATGGACTTTGGTTGCTGGCTGGGGTTAAACCACTACAGAGATACAATTTATTCTTTTCTTATGTGGGTAATATTTAATTCTGAGAATTTCCCAGAGGATAAGAGACACATTACAAGTCAGTGACAACTCAGGTGACTGCTATAGATTTTTATGTTGTATTTTAGTTTTGAGCCAATGTGAGAATATATGCAAGAATTTCTTCCTGATGGCTTCTGTTTGTGAACATTTCTCACTGATGAAAGGATAATGTGTTATTTGTGCCTCTGGATGGTTTTTAAGGAAACAAGTGTGCACACATGCTCAGGTGGCAGTAGTGCAGACCCAGTTTAAATAACTCTTACTTCTGCAGCCTAGTTGGAACAGAATAGTGGAAAGTCTGTTTCAAGTACCTAAAATTTAGATAAAACCACAATAATATTGTTACAGTAGGATAGTTCACTGTATGAAATTGCTGTTTGAAGATTAGGTTTAAGAATGAGAAGTCCTCATATTTATATGACTGATAAATTATATGCTTAGGATTACTCTAATGCCATGAATACATTCAGGACCGCCAAATGAATGCAGGTAGGAATGTGGGACACTGTCTAAATGTTCTTCTTCTAAGTAGTACTTTCCTTCTGGTGTTTCTAATGCAAATTTCTTTTGCAGTTTGAAAATGACATTTCTGCGTTCACATATGAGAAGACACTTATGATGGAACAGCGATCTCAGATGCTGAAACAGATGCAGCTATCAAAAAATGAAAGGGAAAGGGAGGTAGGAACTTTGCCTTGACAAGATGTTCTGTGAAAAATCTGGAAGTAGTATCTTTTGGCTGTGGCTTCTAATCAATTTCTAACTAAGTCAAAAACTTTCATAATTGCATCCTGTGTTTCTCTACAAGCAGTTTCACTTGCAAGGTTGAAGTAATGTGGGGAAAGAAAAAATTTCTTACTTAAACAGATTTTAAGAGTTTTCCTGTTCTTGTTGAGTTCAAGTGTTAATTAGCAAAACATTTGACCATCAGTGTAGAATATATTCAGAGCCTTTCCAAACCTGACATCAGTAGCTAAGGTTCATGATTATGCAATTGGACTGATTAGCTTTGATTGTGATATGGTCTTAGGGTCATAGAACCATTTAGGTTGAAAAAGACCTTTAAATCAAGTCCAACCACTAACCTAACACTGTCAAGTCCACCATAAAACTATGTCCCTAAGTGCCACATCTACACCTCCAGGGATGGTGACTCAACCACCTCCCTCGATAGCTCATTCAAATGTTTGATAACCCCTTCTGTGAAGAAATTTTTCCTAATGTCCAATCTAAACATCCTCTGGTGCTACTTAAGGCCATTTCCTCTTGTCCTGTCACTCGTTACTGGGGAAAAGAGACCAACCCCCACCTCACTACAGCTGTCTTCCAGGTAGTGAAATAGAGTGAGCAAGTCCCTCCTGAGCCTCGTTTTCTGCAGGCTAGAGAACCCTCCCTCAGTCACTCCTCATATGACTTACAAACACACCGTATTGTACAACATAATACAAATTTGTTCAAATCACACTGACTCTTCTTTAGTTTCTGCATTATTTTGAATGTTTTATGAATCAACTAATTTCTTTCTGGAGCCAAAATTAGGCCGACAAACCTATAATCCTATAATATCAAGATGGGAATTCTGTGTTTGCTGCTCCCCAATCCTTACTATTTTGCATATTGTAGCAACAAACTTCATCCAACTATATTTTTGTGCATATTTGTAACTTATAAGTCCTTTCCTTTTGGTTTGTGCTTCTACCCCCTCATCTATTCTGCTAACTCTTTCATTATTATCAAGACATTTTAGTGATGTAGAAAATAGTAAATGCTCTTGCTGTGCCATCACTTAAAATTATTTCCCTCCCATAGCAAATAAGAGATCTCTACTGTGTTTAACTGCTCATTTGTAAAACAGATTTTTTTTTTTTTTTGTGGCTTTTTGTTTTTGGTGTTAATCCTACAAATCCAAGCAGTTTGGGTTTTTTATGATTGTTTTCCTTTTATTTTTCCTCTTCTCTCTATCCATTTTTCCACCTCATGGGACTTTTTTAAAGCTTCCTAAAGATGCCTACTATTGCTACAGTGATGTGCTGCTGTAAATCCTCCTTCTTATCCATGTTATGGTAGTTTTCTTTTGATTTGAGCCTGCCTAACATCTTTTCAGTAAAAACCCAAACTTTTCCATGCATCTTATTCAGTGTTAGAATTCTTTAATGAACAGTAGTATTTTTCMAGTGGAGTTTGAGTGATTTATCTATTGCAGATTTCAAAGGATTTAACTTCCACATGAATACTAGGAGCTAGTGCTCTGTAGTCTATAGCACATACACTTCAAAGGAGACAAAAGAATTTCTCCTCAGCTCTGAGTTGGTTGGAATCTGGACTATACTTCAGAGTGTTGTTTGCTTGAAAGTTTTTATTTCTTTCTATACCCCCCATATAATTTTCTTTCTCTATTACTGACTTTTATCTGAACTTTACCATTACCATTATAGCTTCAGTTTGTTCCTTCTTATCAGGCAGGGTAAAATCTGAGACATTAAAAATACCATAGAATTTATTTCATGGTCTGAAGTAAAATCCTTGATAATTCCAAAAGCCTCTTGCACTTACTGCCTTGTCCATAAATAAAAGTCATATCCATCTGTTGTTTCTGATTAGGATATTTAAATCTATCCTGTTCTTTTGTAATTTCATTAGAAAATGTGGTTTATTTAGGTCTTCACTTCCTTTGGAGCTACAAGTTGAGTACATGCAGTCAGTGTGCTAGGCCCATTCTTAATCTGATCATCTTCTCTTCAATGAGCTGAATTCTCTCAATTTTTTTTATGACCTCCAAAACATTTCTTTCATTAGTGTCACTAGTTCAAATTAGCATTGCTTTTCTTTTTATTATCTGTCTCCAGGCATTCAAATATAACCTGGTATTCCAGCTTTGAATGGTGAGTGTAATTTGGTTTCCTGTTACCACCAAAATTAGTCCTTTAACCTCACTTTTGTGCATATATGCCTTCAAATGAGATTCAAACCTTCTCAAAGAGGAGAATTTGGTTTTGTATGGTGTCCTTTTGCTGTTTCAGTCATAGGCATGCTTTTATCCATGAGCAATCACCCTCATTCTCCCTTCTTCTGTCACTTTTTTAGAATAGAAGTAATTTGATCTTGCCTCTGGGTTTTCTTGAAGAACCAGGGACTGAGGATTTATCAGATTTTTGTTTACTTTTTTGGAAAAACTTAGTTGATTTGCTTCTATTTGAGTGTACATATAACATTTGCCTGCAAAACATAAGATAGGCAACTTAGGTGTAACTGGCAAACATTTATTTATCTGACTTTGACAGTAGTGCTACAAAGAGGAAAGAAAATGGAGAGCCTCATTCAATTCCTTGCTTCCCTTTGTGGTGGTTTTTGGCTTCTTTCTCTGGCTAATCCTTACTAAGGACTCTTGGGCCAGACAGTGATAATGGGACCTGTGTGAAGGTAATAATCCATCCCACCACCAAATTGTGTTGGGTTGTGCTGTTAGGTGAGATTGGTGGAACTTTGGGTGCATGCAGGTGAGGAGCACAATTATAGTTTGTGAATCACTGGTTTTTAGACTTGGAAAGTAGCTTTCTCACATGCTTCAACTTTTTTCATGCTTTTGACTGTAATTGAATAAAAAAATTCATCTGAATATATACATATGTGAAAGGATGTGACCCTCATGAGCAAGTGAATATTTGAGCTTCCCATAGAGACTAAAGGACTCAATTGGCTTAATAYTTTCACAAAGTCTGTAAATTGACTTCATAGCTAACTACTAAACATTTAAAAAAGAGCCTTATAAGCTGATACCACAACTCATCTATTTGAATGAAGAATAATATGATCTCTGCTTTTTTCTGTAGAATATTTTTTTTGGTCATTGATAACCTTTTTGTCCCAGATTCAGAGCATCACTGATGAGTCTCGAGGCTCAATCAGAAGAAAAAGCTACTCCAGTTCATTGTCCATTGTCCAAGATGCTCAGGCACTGCTGACTAATGATTATCAAGAGGAAGAGGTAGTTGGACATAGTGCTGACTAGACATATTTTCCCATTGCAACACTTTAAGTGCCACTATTGCAAACTGAACTACAGATGAGCAACTTAATCATTCATTGTTACGGAGCAGTTTTTAATAAATTTTTCTAAATTCATTATCTTACCCTGTATTTCTTGTCTTTAGATGATGCTTGTGTGACATGAACTATATGCTCTTTCTCACACTTTTTTTCCGCAAAAGAAACATTTTTCTGAGGGTGCCTGTTTTCTTAAGAGCCAGAAGCAGGGTGTTACATTAATAAAAATATTTCAGGCTTTCACAAACCATTGACTTCCTTTATAGTTCTTCTGTTGAAGTACTGAAGCTTCTCGGAGACCGTACTGATATAGCAGGTCTTTCATGGAGATTTCTGTGCTTATTTGCAAGCCATTATTAACCTATATATGTCATCACTGCATTCTGCGTGGTGACAGTGAAAGGGAATGGACTGATGTTATCAATGGGTTTAGTGTGCACTTGAAGTGTTGCTTGTATCAAAAAATCTGTAGCCTAGTTTGTAGAAGTGCTGTATACCTTTGTGTTTCCCTTTCTTCATGGAGTATGACAGCAACGTGTTGTGTTTCATGTATTGAATTTGGTATCAAAATAGCACTAACAAAAATGTGCTTTTGTTGCTTTTGCGTTTTTATAAACATGTATTATAGGTCCAGAATTTCTCTTGGTCTCAYTCTCTTTCTAAAAATGGTGAATTTTCTCCCATTGAAGCATAGTTRTACTGAACTCAATAGTTGTTACTTTGAAATTTTAGTTCATCGGATACAGCTGCATGGTATTTACAGTATTGGCATGGATTTGTTAGCTCTTTTTCATTCTCATGGTCAAACTGCATTCACAGTAACTTCTGATTTGTGGTCTTGACTCATTTAATCATCTGTGAACATAGCAAGATCATCAAACTAATAGATATTTATGTGAACCTCAGAACTGAACTTCAGAATTTGGGAACCCTCAAGGATAGGGACTAAGAAATAATTTAGGGAATATACAGAAGCTCAAAGGCATTTTAAACCACCTGCAATTACAGTTTGTGAACGACTAGAGGAATTGCTTTTCTAAGAATGAAAGGAGTATTTTCATCTGCTTGGTTGATGCTTGGTTCATGCATTTTATTGACCTGCATGAAAYTGATACTTCCTAATCACCAGATATGTGGAGGGACCATGACCACATCTAATGTGTGAATAATTGAGGTTCCCAAAAGGAACAGGAGCTTCAACTCATGATTTAACAATTCTGTGAATAGCTTTCAGAACYGTTAAATAGCTTAAACAAAAAGCAAACAAACAAGCAAAAATCACAGAAAAAAAGAAATGCCACCTCCAAACCAGAAAACTCCAAAGCACAAAACCAATCCTGCCTCAAAATACCAATTTACTTATAATTTTAAGAGTCCAAGGTACTGTATTTGTGTTGCGTTTTATGGAAAGAGAGAAGCTTATGCAGAAAGTATTATGAGGGAATAATGTGTTAAATATTTAATCTTTTTTTCCTTAAAAGAAGCAAGGCAAATGGMAAATGGAAAACACAATATTCTTCCCACGTGCATAYGCACTTTTGTGTTCTTCAAGTTGATTTGAGTTTCTACTGTTAAAAGGGAAGAGAAAGCCCCTTCATGGTTAGATTGGTTGGATTTGTTATGTAATATGCTCTTGCAGGCATAAATAATCAAACCTAATAATCTAAAACTACAGCTAGCCTTTAAGTCAGGCAGTCCCATACTGGTTTCATGAGAGTCATGTGGTGGTTCAGCTAAAGGCATGTAAAATGGACAATGTTTACAACAGTATCTGAGAAAATAATGTAACAGCGAGAGCACTGGCTTTCAAGTTTTTCACTGGCAAAACACCCTGGTGTTAATAAAGTACCCTCTGGTGGGATTCAACCTCGCTTTAGTTCATTACAAAAGCGACGTTCCAGGTCAGATGTAGTCTTGCAAATATAAACAAATAAGTACATTTTTACAAGCAGTTTCACTTCATGGTGAAGTCACAACAGTCTCATATTCATTCACAAAGTAAGGTGCATTTTTCTTTAGCTTCTTTAGTTCTACTGCTGTGAAATTCCTTTTCAAAATTTTAATAACGTGTAATTTACAAATGCTAAATCTTGGGGTGGTTATTTGTTTTGTGGCCAGGCCCAGCTGATCCATGATAGAAACACTGCCTCACACTCTGCTCCAGCAGTCAAAGCAAGTGTGGCTGCTGCTGTGCCAGAAAAAGTGCAAATGACCTGGACTAAAGAAAAGTTTGTAGCGGAAAAGCATAAAAACAAGGATTCAAATGCGTCTGGCTTTAAAGATATTTTCAACATGAAGCCGTAAGTATGCATGTGGTATTTGGATTTTTTATTTCATTGTGTGTATTTTAATGTGGGTGGGGTTCTRTTTGGTTGTTTTTTCTGGGTTTTGTTTTTTAAGAGATTCTGGTTTATTTAAAATTGAACACAAAAATAACTTTTCATGCACTTCATTTAAATGGCATCCTTATAAAAACAGCATGGACTTGGGTGGAATGACTGTAAAGAGTCATTCACAAGAATGTTGTGACTGAARTTTAAATGTGACAGACTTCAAGCTGTAAACTCAACTTCTGGATTGTACCAGAAAGCACATACGTTAAAATGCTTCATGGTAACTTTTATTATTCTTCCTGTGGGTGACAAATTAGTGTATATGTCCCTGTATTTTTATTGTGTTTGGTATTAGAGGGAGTACCAAAGAAGCAGATAGTCTTTCAAGACATTTTAGCTTATGTTTTTGATTTTGAGTGCATGTTTTTTAGGTGTGGGGGGTGTTTGGTTGGGGGGTGAGGGGGTTTGGGTTGGGTTTTTTCATTTGGTTTTTTTTTTAATGAGCATTGAGGCCTCATCCTGTAAATCAAAACAATATAAAACTTGTGCAAATATGTATATCTTGCTATATTAAGTATTTCCTATTTAAATRTTCCTCAATGTCTTTTTCTTAAATAGATAAGAGCTACTGCCTGTGTCAAACCAATGTAGCAGACACAAAAACAATGACAGAAATCAGCTTGTTTTTTTCCTCATGTTGTGATTTTAAGCACACACATGCATCTTTTCTGAGTTCTGAGAGAATGCACTTAGAATCATAGCTTAAATTATTTTCTGCATATGACCAAAGCAAAACTGTGGATGTCAAGGCAAATCTTAGTATCTAAAGGAAACRCATCTAAGACTAGGACTTGTAGACAATGCAGTTAGAAAGCATTTTTAAAATCAGTACCTTAAAATCCTAAGTTATTTTGTGGATTTGCTTTGAGCTCTTTAGAAACAGTTTGCCTWCTGCAAATTCCAAAAATTATCTTGCTTATGCTCTGAAGTGTTGTCCTGGGCTACATTATACTCTAATAATTAGGGATTTTTTAAATTAATATCCTTGAAATGTTTCTTATTACTACTTTAGRATTGTGCAAGACACTGATTTCACATACTATTATTTTAAAATTACTGTGTGTCATTGGGGTAGAAATTACAGTTCGAACTTGGTGTGCCTGTATAGTATATTAATATTGTTGACTTAAAAATGTACCTGATGGCATAATTTTTTCTTCCTATGCATTTGCTTCCCTTTCACATAGAGAATGGGGAAATCTGTAAGTCTAAATTTCACTTTGCTTAAGCAACATAGACTGTGTTCTCTGGTTCTTGTGATCTTGTACATTGTATGCATGTTTCTAAATCAAAATTTGCAATGCATGTATTCTTTTGTTCCTTGTTTAATATATTGTGATTTAGCACATCACTGAAAAAATAGTCATCATTGTGACTTGTTAATGTTCTCTTAAATATTAGCAACTTTCTATTCAAGGTAAGTCATAAAATATGTGTTTTGGTTTCTGTAAGAATGTAAAACCTGATAGTACTCCTCTGCACCAGAGTAATATTTAGTTTTTTAATTAACTACATTAAAAAATGAATATATTTTTATTCTGGAAAAATATCCTCCCATTGTGATGTAACTACTTGGACAATAAGGAATGTTTGTTCACAAAGGGAACTTTCATGTTTCATCAAAAGTCTGTTCTTGCCTGCCTTCTACCAACCCACGCATGTGTAGAAATAATGTAAGTTCAGACATACACTTGGTAYGACAGCACACAAAACTGGGATACTACGTCTCTGGAGTGGAACTTGTTTGACTGCTCTGCTTTTTTTCAGAGTTCAGCATTTTCTTAATTTTGTCTGCTTAACAAATTGAGCTTCTTATGAAAACGTTGGAAGTTTACTTTGTCTACTACATATGATTTCAGTTCTACMGGTGCTTGAAGGATAAATGATGTTAGTCAGCCTCAGTTTACATTTTACACAATAAGAGCCTTTATTTCAGTGCTGAGTTTTTGCCCACTCTGTCACAAATTTACACCATGAATTTAATTTTTAGTTTAACAGTGTTTCAGCTTCAATATTTATACATCTCAGTTATACAGTCTTGCCTCTCTTCATAGTTCTTGTTTGGTCTTCTCAAGACACAGTTCTGCTTCTGAAAAACTGAGCTTCAAGCATTCCTTTGTTCCATGTATGGGTTTTGTACAGTTGGTTCTTGGAATAGATGGCCACCATGATAGAAAATCCCCCAGGAGGGACTGATAAACTCAGTTTTGGAAATGTGATTCTCCTGTAGGGGGAAGATGGGGGGTGACAGAGCAGGGAGAATCAATTAAATTGATAGGACTGGTTTCCACTGGCCACTAAACTTAAGGCGACATGCCTTGTAATTATTTGTTTTAAAAAAAAAAATCTACTTTTGGGCAGCAGATCTTTTGGATGAATGGGCTAACGTAGAGTTTGAATATTTTTGTCACACTGTAGCATATGATGTATTTCYAGCCTTGACTAACTTTACACAGATRGCAGTTTCTCAGGAACTGTGAGGAAACTATTCTTTTATTTTGTTCTGAAAAAAACCTAAATCATACAAGCTAGATACTAAAATAAGGACATTTTTGAAATCCTAGCAGTTTTTTCTTCTTGTGCACAAATCTACAACAATTATATTTGAGATGCAGCAAGGAAAATATTAGTTAATATTGATAATGTAAGGGAATAGGCTCAATTTCAGTTCATTGCCTTACTCTTATGACATGAGAAGCTAGTAATTTTTTCAAAATTCTATGGTTTCTGAATTTTCTTCACCACCTTATAGGATTTTGTAATGTTTCCAAAGGAGCATGAATAAAATCTTGTACTGTACAACATAAATACTGTAATCTTTCTGTAATCTGTAAAATTCCTGTAATTTCTTTATTTGGAAATTGTTGTATAAATCCAGTTACTTTTTTGTATAAGTCAATAAACTGGATTTTCAGTGGTTCTTGACTGAAATTTAATTTCTATTGAAACCAAGGTTTTGATTCATCTTGGTAAAAGATAACTGACAACTGGAAGATTTGTGCATTCTGACAATTTACTTAGAACTGCTTGAATTTCAGAAATAAATGTTCTTGTCAAAGGTATTGAATTTTCTTATTTATTTTGAATGTGTACAAATACTAGTGTCCATGAAAAGTCTTATTTTATGTACTTTTAATTTCAAATAAATAACATAATTGATTATTATTATTATAAGTATTATGACAATGCTTAAAAATGTTTCTTTGCGTGCTAGAAATCAGTCAAATGTGAGAAGAATGCACACTGCTGTGAAGCTCAACGGAGTAGTGCTTAATAAATCACAGCATGCTCAGCTAGTTCTCCTGAATATGCCTGGACCTCCTAAAAACAGAAAAGGGGATGAAAACTGTATCCTCTACTGTATTGATTCCATATTTCTTGATACTGAGAATTTGATTTTTGTGATTCTTCCATTGTCTTCCTGTTGGGATAACCATTAATCACTACGGTAAGCCTAAGTCTGCCTTTAAGAAAATGACACAAAGAGAGTTGTAAAAAATATTCGTAGTGGTGAGGGGGGTTTTTTATTGATATAAAGCATTTCTTAACTTTGAGCTCACTTTAAAATTTCTTACTTTTATCCTTTTTGTAGGTGAATAGGGCAAAACTAGGAATTTCCCYCAAGTTAGGCCTCACTTCCACTTTAATAACCAGGTAACGGGGACAGTAAGGGGTGACACAGAAAAACGCTTTGATGAAATTGTTGACCTCTATTTTTGCATTATATGTCAGACTCTGAGAGATTACTAGCTATTTTTGTTTCTCTTCTGAATAAATTCCTTGACCGAATGGTATTTCAGACATGGAATTTCTGGAAGTTCTGACAGAAGGTCTGGATAGAGTTCTCCTAGTCCGAGGCAGTGGACGTGAAGTGATCACCATTTATTCTTAATCTGTTTGCATGTGTTTTTCAAACACAGCACACCCCCACCATAAGAAAACAAAGTTTTTTTGCCATGATTTGGGCAGCTTCATTAAGTGTTCTAGTGCATTGAAGATTACCTGCAAGCTGAATCTTATGATGATGTGTTCTTTTTTTTCCTAGTAACATATTATATTTAAATAATATTTTAAGCGGATGTATGTAGAAAATATTTTTATAGGGAATTAATAAATGGTGGATGGGTTAGGATATTTATRTGTAGCATATTCTGACACTTGTTAAGCTGTGGTAAAACAAGAAAATTGGTAATGCAATTGTATTTTTAAACATACAGAAATGTAAGCAACTTTTGATTATTTTAATCTTTGTTCTGCATCTAAATAAAAGGGAAAGGTTTTAGGAAAAGTTGTCTTCTTTCCTTACCAAAATGCTGCTATGTTGCTTCTGTTGGAATTAGTCCGGGTTCAGGAGCCTTCCTTCAGAGATGTATACAGCCAGTCAAATTTGTGTATGGCGTGCATTAAGTGTTTCTCTGAAGTTCATGGTTTGCGATAATTGTTAAAAATAACATTTCTGTATTTRGAATACTTAGGTAGCTGAAATCTCCAGGTGATAGTAAATAGACAAGCAGTGTGGGGTTTTTTTCATGAGTGGCAGTTATCGTGTATTGCACAATTATACCAGCCATGAAACGTGAGAGCATACAACTCGTAGGAAGGTGATGGTGTGGAAATTCCACCTGGTTGCAAATATAATTGTAACAGTTGATAAACCACAGCAAGTTGGTTAATTAAATGCAGTGTGTTGTTTTCAAATATGTATATTTTGAAAATGTTGTATGTATGTGCTGCTGTTTAAAATAAAATCTGCTTTTCTGAACTGAATGAGCTCTTAAGTGTTTTTCATTTGGAATTGTTGAACAGTTTTAAGTGCTCAACAGAAACTTTTTGCTTCTGTTACAATTCTGTTSCTTTTCAGGCACTCTTTAGTTTTGTAAATGTTGTTTAAGACCTAAAGTGTTTGTTGGGTATCAGAAGATTCTTCTGCTTTAAAAAGAATGGGTTTATTTAAACATATAAACRAATCTTTTGGTTTTTCTTTTTCTTATTCCTTTTTAATACAGACAACATACCTGTTGCTCAGAAAACAGCAGTGATGCAGGGCCCAAATACCTGGCTAGGCTCAAGGCCAGTGCTTTTATCATAACACGCTCAGGTGAAGTAAGACAAAGCTATAAACAGCAAAACCTGAAAGCACCCACTACCTGTCCCTGTAGTTTGATGCACAGGAACAGAGAGAACAAAAAGGTAATCAGATGACCCAGTGAACTCCTGATAGCTCAAAAACGCTGCTGGGATACATCAAAAGGCACATGGAAAGGCATGCTGCACACCAGAAGGCACCTATATACYACTGGGTGTGACTGCAGCTATACACCTTGGGTTAGGGATAGCTTTATGCATAGGCACTCAGATACCTTCGGGGGGCACCAAAGACACTCCAGGGGCTCTTTGGTACAATGAAAGACACATGGAGGCCTTTTGGACAGATCAGAAGGCATCTGAAGTTTCTAGATTTGCGCAGCATATAAATTGGATTAAAAAGCATTCTCAGACCAGTGAGGAGAAGAAAAATGTCATCAGATGCCCCTACTGCACTCCAAATGGCTCTAGGTTTTTCATGGGACATTAAAAGTTACTCTGTGGGCTATGGTGCAGGGCCATCAGCAGGCATTCATAGACAAGTGTAGATAGCTTATAGTAAAAGTAATGATAAAAATTTAGTTTAGAGATAGGCTTTCAGAGGCATCTGGGACCTACCAAAGGCTCTATGAGGGCCCTTAGGTGCAAGGTAAGACTGACAGGTTTCTGTAGGCATACCAGAAGGCATTTGATAAACTTAGGGAAGTGGTAAAGAACAAACCTTCAAGCTGGAAAGTACAAAACATCAACTTAGACAGGAAGCTTTCAAAGATCCAACAGCAGATGGACTTCGGAGACTTTTATACGTCCTGGTGTGTTACAGGGACCACCCATGCCGTGATGGAGGAGGAAGTATGAGCACTTTCATGTCAGCTAGGTACTTCATAGGTGCACAAATATTAAGAATTTTGGGTTATAAGTTATCAAACACTATGATTTAAGTGGTGGATAGGTGAATTCACGTGCTGGACTCGTCAGGGCAAAATGCTGTTTATTCCTTATTTCTGGTGATACATTGTTGTATTTCTTCATGACCTCATGAGAAAGAGCTAAAGGGCAATTTTGCATCTATTCTCACCCACAAATTGCTCTTCTGCAGCCTTTAAATATGTTAGGAAGTTAGGTGAGAATCCATTAATTTATGGGAGTAAATATAGACCACACCTCCAACCTGAAAGCTCTAAAGTGTCAGCTTACCTGGAAAGCTTTTAAAGTGGATCCAACAGCTGCTGAACTCCTGAGGCTTTTGTGCTTTTTGGTGTCAGGTAGTAAATGCACCATGGTGGWGGAGGAAGTATGAGTGTACTTGTCTGTTGGGTACATAATTCTTCTGGATTTTGGTCATAGGTGCACAATATTAAGCCTTACGTGTTACAAGCTATGAAACACCCTGACTTGAGTGGTGAATAGGTAAATTCATATGCTAGACTGGTCTGGAAAAAGGGATTGTGCCCCTCTGTCATTTGCTTTTTGTGGTATTTCTTTGTGAGTTTGTGAATTTAAGCTTAAATCATGGAGTAGGTTGTCCTGTAAATTTGAGAGATGCAAAGGATAGTGAYATAGGATTTAGATAGTAGAGCAAGCTCAAAGTTCCTGTGATGCTAGAGCTGTGAAGGGGCTGCCAAGGAACTTTTGGATCTTCAAAAATGAGAGCTAGAAGCAGCTTTAAGTCCTCGTCACTCCTGGAGCTGGTCTTGCTTGAGGGTGAGGGTTTAGCTGCAGGTGAGGCTTAGGTGGTAGAGCAAGTGCAGAGCTGCAGTGTTGGTCAATAGCTGGACTAGGCGATGGATGTAGGTTTATTCCAAAACAGCTTCCCTCTCTCCTCACCTTGGAACTCAATGACATTGAATAACAAGACCATTATTTGCCTGAAATGCCAGGGGTTTTCAGTTAAAAAAACTCTTTTAAGGACACAAATCAAAAAAGATTGCAAGAGGAAACAGGATTTTATTTTATGGTGGGGTTTTTGTTGKTTTTTTTTTTGTATCTTTTTCAGAACCAATGCTCACAAGCATTAACAAAATGCACACATGTAGACAGGAGCAGGCTGATCTGTTCTTCGATTTAGCTTGAGAAAAAATCCCTTGCAGTCTGGCAAAGAAAAGCCACAAAGAATAGCAGCAGGAATGCAGGCCAAGCAGTCCCTGTTTCCTGAAGAGTGAGAATGTGAAGAATGAGGATCAGTACAGACCACACAGAAATGTAGAAGAGGTATGCAGTACTGTAGAATACTTTCAAAAGTATGACACAAGTCAATGACAAGCACACTTTTTGCTTTTYGAAACTTGCTCAGCTGTGCTTTTTGGCCAGGGATGCATGAGAAGTGCTTATATTGCATGCAGGGAGAGCTGATAAGCGACAGCTCCAGATAGTGGAGCAAGGCTGGAGCCCCTTTCAAGCACAGGCTCTTTTGCATAAGCAAGRTCCCCCGAGGAAATGGAGCCAAGGGTAGCGCAGTGCTTGCTCCGTCTCCAAACTTGCACTGAACAAGAGAAACGACACAAGTGGTGCCTTGATAGTGCAAGAGCAGCAGGCATGCACTTGCCTAGCCACAGTGGGGTTGGTGCTGTTGAAAGACTGCAAGAGCAAGGTGAGGTCTGTCCTAGCACTTTTTGTGTGGGAGCAAGTGCTGGACTCTGGAGAGTGAGAGAATGTGCTGGTACATTTAGTTAGTAAGACAAGCACATAGACCTAGGGCTGATGGAGCTGTTGAAAGGTTGCCAGGAGAAGATGAGGGCCAGCTTTCTGTCCTGACACCTTTTGTGTGAGAACAGCTGCTGGACGTTTTCAGTTTTGGAGTTGCACTTGAGTTAAGAGTGATGGTACCTTCAGCTGGCAAGGTAAGAACAGAGCTCTATCTAGTGGTGCTGTTGAMTAGTGACAGGAGGAAGGTAAAAGCCAGCAACAGCTTTTTTGTCTTGGCACCTTTTGTGTGGGACTCATTGCTGGATATTTTCAGTTTTGCAGCTGGGCACTGTGGAGACTGAGATAGAGATGGTGCCTTTATTTTGCAAGGCAAGCACATAGCTGTATTTTTGGGTATGCTATGAAGAGCCTGCCAGAGGAACATCAAGGCCAGCAACAGCTCTCTCACACCACATTTTGTGTGGGAGGAGTTACTGAACATTTTTAGTTTTGGAGCTGGACTCAGGTGAGAATGAAATGGTGAGAATATGATGGTACCTTTAGTTGACAAGGTAAGTGTATAGCACCAGGGCCAGTGGTGCTATTGAAAGGCTGCCAAGGGAAGGTGAATGCTCTTCAGAAAGCTCTTTTTCGTTTTTTGCAAAGGGTGTTTAAAAATTTGCTGTTGTCTACTAACACTTGTGTGTGTCAAGTTCGGGAGTTTACCTGTGGTATTACCACTGTTTATCCTGAATGACACACTTTTCTTGTTGCTGCTTAATTTTGTGCTGTTGACAGACAAATAAAACGCTTGGATCCCAATTTGCTTTAAGCTGCATAGAGCAGGTTTTCCTGGCAACACTTAGGCAAAATGACACAATTGTTTAGATCCATTTAAAAAACCCCACTCAATTAAAGATCGCTGAAGGAAAGGATAGTGTATTGAGGGTAGAGATTGACAACAGATCACCCCAGCAAATTTGCATCCTTGGAATGCCAGAGGACTGTTGAACTCTCTCCCATAAGATTTATTTCTGGAATGATCTATCAGGGTAAAAGGGAAAGCAACACAATTTGTTACTGGAGATATTGCTGTAGGCTGCATAAGACAGCCCTGGCTGTGTTCCTCACAGAAATAAGGAAAATTTTGTTTCTATCTGAATGAACTGTCTTTTCAGGCAAAACACTGTTATTCACATTGAAAACAACAGCACAAAATGCCACTGCCYCTGCCCAGTCCTGTTACTAAGTGAGCATGATCACMTCTTAGAAACAACTGGGAAAAAATAATAYGCACACAGATGAGCACACATATCTATAACACTACCTATATGTATGCCTATAGGCCTGCACTTATTCCTAGCTCTTTATGTATCTCTATACCCACCCCCTGGGTTAGTGCAAACAAACCCTYACATCACAGCAGAACTGCTAAGTCCAGTGGAGGGCCTGTACTGAAGACAGCAGTTGGAAACAGCAGAGCTGCATCCAGGGCAAAGGGACTCAAGCTGGAGGGAACTGCAGCTGCAATGCTCTTGCAAGGTGTTCATAATCAGAGGCAGGAAACAGGAGAAACTGGGAAGGCACAGCTTGTTGCCGATTCATGCAATGACCTGAGTTGGTACTGAAAGGGAAGGGTGGGTTCTAGAAGTAAAGGCTCGAGAAATAGTAATCTCCTTAATAAGAAAAAGAGGCAGGCCATGAGGAAGAAGAGGTGAAGGATCAACATCTCTTCTCTGTGTTAGAGAAACTTGTGGTGTGTRGCATAGGCTGCCTTTCAGAGAGCTTTTTCGGTAATCTCTTTTCCTAACCATGTAAACCACTTCTCTTCTTGCCATTCCTCCCAACATCTCTGTTAACACTGATGCCACACACTGATATATGCAGATTATGCATTGAATTACTACAAATCATTCCCATTATGATTGTTTRTAAATCACTGGTTTTACCTGTCAAGCTAGTGAGAAGTTGGATACAAATATTTTCTCTGCCTATGTTTTTCCACAAAAAACTCTGCAGCAAGACCTGAACTATAAGCTTTAAGCATATAAATGCTGCAGGAAAATCACAAGTTTGTGAGYGATTTTGATCTCAAACACAGCATTTGAGTACATTAAGAACAATCTGCTCTCTTGCTCATTAATAGACTTCCTGCTTGGAGAAACTCTGTGTAAAATGGCCAAACCCAATACTGATCGGAGAGAAACTAATTTGCCTACAAGATAATGTRTCCTGTGAAGCATCTGAAAAGGATCAAACCAAGGAAAGTGAGCCTTGGAAAGTCTGCAGTTTCAGCCTGAAGAAGCTTGCAGGAAGGATAAACTCTAGTTTTGAATCTGCCGAGTGTGAAAAATGGAGCTGTGACTTGCAGAAGTGTGCTCCTGTAAGACTTCGCTTCCTTGTTCTCCCTCCTTCAGGTAGAAATATTGCAAGAGACAATTTCACAAGGTAAGGCCGAGAAACAGTGTTCCTGTATGAAAAATACTCATTCAGCACATCAGTTTGCTTCAACAGACATGTGACTCTATAAACCTCATCACACAATCTCACAGCACTGCAGAAAACAACAACAACAAAAGGATTACACTTTTACTAAGCATCAATGAAGCTTACAGTTCTGCATCATTAGGAGCAGGTTAGCTGGTACTCAAAATGAAAATGAAAATAATAAGGAGCATAACCAAGGTTGTCTTTCAGCCTGTGAAAACTCCTACATAGAAAGAGCTCTAACAAGTAAAACCAATGCTGTGTGATGGATCTCAGGCTCAAGAGAAACCTTCAGCCCAATGAAGCAGAGGATGGAAAAAGACAAGTCAGTAACTCTATGCCGCTCAACAATTTGCCACCGTACACAACAGAAGCATTAGCAGAAAGAAACCATTTCTGACTGAAAGCCCTTATACTAGAAATGATTGAGAAGGAAAAAAAAAGATCACCATCATCATCTTTTCAGGATCACTTCATGTTGCGGATAGGTAAAACCTTGCAAAATGAAGGCCTTGTTAYCCTTGTAAAATCAAGGTTCACTTCTGTTACTTTGGCTAAGTAAAAAGGCCTCTGGGAACCAGTTCAGCTAACTTAGAAGTAGAGAAAACAAGTTACATAACTTTTGCATGATCACCTCCTGGCTTATGGTGACTGGTTGAATTATTGTTTGTTGTGTTTCAATGGTATGTATTCTGATAAGGGCTAACTGCTTAAAAAGGCTTGGTTTTTGTAATAAAGCTCACTCTCCTTYRCACCTGCCTGGGAACTCTGTATCTCTCCATCGACACAACTTCACAGAGCAGACAGGTGCCTTTAAATACGTGAACAAACATTCTCAGTTCTGGAACTGGGAAGAATGTGGAGATCTGCTCATCTATCTCCAGAGAGGCCTAATTCATCTTTCTAGGGTCACTTCCATTTAATCTTTTTATCAATGATCTGGATCCTTTTCCAAGGATGCAAGATGGGGTGATTTCAGCAGCTGCAGCCCAAAGGAAGGCKAAGGTGTAGCTAGAGCCATTGACCAGGATAGACAGTGCCAATAGACACCATGGCAAAAACATAGGCTTTGAAAAACAAGGGGACAGAGGTTACATTGGTGTGATGGGAAGGTTAGTAATTTTCAGACCCAGTGTGGGATAATAATAATGGAAGATTGATGTGGAGGATTATAAACACACTCAAGTGACATGCAGCTGGGGTGTAGAAAAAGATATGTATTATATGAGTTGCTTTTTAGCTTCCTGTATTTGACAACTAGAACATCACTGTTTAGGTAACATAGGCTTTTGATAGACTCAGGTTCCCTGCTGCACATGCTTGAGATTACTGCCCTGCTCCAGAGAAGATCAAAGCACAGTAATAAAGTATACCTGCACAAATCGCTGATAAAGAGATGAAAACAGCAGGGTTGGTGATCCTGTAGCATGAACCAAGCTCAGTGGTACCTATATCCCTGGATTCYTCTCTCTGGGTGTTGCTTTGGGGATGTCCCAGTCGGTGAGGTAACAAAAATGAATTCACTCTTTGCATTTCATTTGTGGTTTTTTGGTGGTTCCAATGTCCTGCTTGTCCTGACTCACACAGCCAGTATAACTACCCCAGCTGTCACTTCACAAACCCTCTGCTCACGGGAGAGGCATCAGCCCTGCAGTGAGTCCCATCCAGCATTACATATCTGCTCTGYGAAGGACGCCTGTGTGGAGTCCAGTGGGGCAGTGATATCTGCTGATTCCCGAGGCTGCATTTTACTCAGGAAGGTCCAAGTGTTTGGAGCTACTTAGCAACTAAAAACATTTAAGAACCAAGCTAGCAGCACTGTGATACCAGCAGCTGTTCATCCTTCAAAAAGCATGTTACACTTCTGGAGGCAGCAYCACATTTCTCAGCAGTGGGCAGAATCACAGAACCACAGAATGGGTAAGGCTGAAAGAGACCACAGTGSGTCATCTGGTCCAACCTCCCTGCTTAAGCAGGGTTGTCCTAGAGCACATTGCACAGGATTGTCCAGACAGTTCTTGAATATCTCCAGTCAGGGAGACTSCACAACCTCACTGGACGACCTGTTCCAGTGTGCAGTCACTCTCACCGTAAAGAAATTCTTCCTCATATGCAGGTGAAACTTCTTGTCCATCAGCTTCTGCCCATTGCCTCTTGTCCTGCTGGTTGGCACCACTGAGAAGAGCTTGGCTCCATCTTCTTGGCACTCTTCCTTTAGATATTTACACACATTAATGAGRTCCCCTCTCAATCATCTCTTCCCAAAGCTGAAGAGACCCATCTCCCTCAGCCTTTCCTCCTAAGAGAGATGCTCCAGTCCCCTAATCATCCTTGTAGCTCTCTGCTGAACCTGCTCCAGGAGCTCCATGTCTCTCTTGTCCYGAGGAGCCCAGAACTGGACACAGWAAWCCAAATGTGCCTCACCAGGGCTGAGTAGAGGAGCAGGATCACCTCCCTCGACCTGCTGGCAATGCTTTTCTAATGCACCCCAGGATACCATTGGCCTTYTYGGCCRCAAGAGCTCACTGCTGGCTCTTGGACAGCTTGTAGTCCACCAGGACKCCTAGGTCTTTTTCTCAGAGCTGCTTTCCAGCAGGTCAGCACCCAGCCTGTACTGGTGCTTGGGGTTATTCCTACTCGGTTGCAARACCCTCCATTTGCCCTTGTTGAATTGCAGAAGGTTCTTCTCTACCCATCTCTCCAACATGTTGAGGTCCTTCTGAAGGCCCACACAGCCCTTTGAGGTGTTGGCCACTCCTCACAGTTTTGTATCATAAGCAAACTTGCTGAGGAGGCATCTGCCCCCTTGTCCAAATCATTGATGAACAAGTTAAGCAATACTGGGCCCGGTATAGAACCCTTGGTGACAGGCCTCCAACTAGACTCTGCAACTGATCACAACCATCTGGGATCTGCCATTCAACCAGTTCCCAATCCACCTCACTGTCCACTCATCCAACCCACACTTCTTGGCTTTGCCTATGAGGATGTTGTGAGATACAGTGTTGAAAGCCTTGCTGAAGTCAAGGTAGCCAATACCCACTGCTCTCTCTTCATCTAKTCAGGTGTTTTTTTCATCTTAGAAGGCCATCAGGTTGGTYAAACATGACTTTCCTTTAGCGAACCCATGCTGACCACTACTGTTCACTTTCTTGTCATCCGTGTGGATAGAGAGGGCCTCCAGAATGAGGCACTCTATCACCTTTCCAGGGATCAAGGCAAGGCTGTCTGGTAGTTCCCTGGGTCCTCCTTCTTGGCCTTTTTGAAGACAGAGGTGACATTTGCTTTCATTAGACATTTCCARTCCTCAGGCACTTCTCCTGATCATCATGACCTTTCTAAGATGATTGTGAGCAGCCTAGCTGTGACATCCACCAGCTCTCTCAGCACTCGAGGATGCATCCTGTAATGGCCCATGGACTTGTGGATGTTAACTTTGTTTAGGTATTCCCCAACCCAATCCTCCTTGACCAAGGGAAGGTGTTTCTCCCAAAATTCATTTACCCTGGGTCTCCTGGGTCAGAGACCCCTGARGGCTGCTCTTATCAGTGAAGACTGATGCAAAGAAAGCATTCAATAACTCTTCCTTCTCTGCATCCTCTGTTACCAGGGTCTCCTCCCCATTAACTAATGGGCCTGCATTATCCTTTGKTTTCCTTTTGTTATTGATGTATTTGAAAAAGACCCTTGGCATCCTTGGTCAGATTTAATTCAAGATGTGYCTTGGCCTTTCTAGCCTCATTTCTACTTACTCTGACCACCTCTCTATATTCATTTCAAGTAGCCTGACCCCACTTCCATCTCCTGTGTATTTCTTGCTTGTACTTGAGTCATGACAGTAGTTCTTTATTTGTCCACAGAGGTTTCTTGTGCCCTTGGCCAGATTTCTTCCTCATTGGGATTGTTCTTGAGCATGGAGGAAAAGAACCTTGAATATCAATCAACTCTCTTGGATACCTCTTCCCTGCAGGTCCTGCTCTTGTGGGATTCTTCCAAGATCCCTAAAGAGTCTAAAGTTAGCTCTCCTGAAGTCTGTGGTCATAATCTTGCTCACTCTCCTGCTAACGTCTTTGTTCAATATTGAACTCTACAATCTCACGGTCACTACAGCCAAGGCTGCCTGCAAACTTCACATCATCAGCAAGGCCTTCCTTGTTGGTTAGTATAAGGTCGAGCAGCACGCCATTCCTTCTGGGAATCTCCACTGCTTGTGACAAGAAGTTATCAGTGCTTTCCAAGAACCTCCTGGACAGTTTGTGCTTCTCTGTGTTGCTTCTCCAGCAGATGTCAGGGTAGTTAATGTCCCCCAGAAGAACCAGGGCCTGAAACTTTAAGGCTGCCTCAAGCTGCCATCCACTTCCTGCTGATGTGGCCTGCAGCAAACACCCACAACAGCATCGCCCTTACTATTCTGCCCTTTTATCCTAACCCTCTCAAGCTGCTCATCATCCAACCCAAGACAGAGCTCGATGTGTTCTGAGTGTTGCCTCATGTAGAGGCCAGCTCCACCACCACACCTTCCTGGTCTGACGTTTGAGTTTATTCAAGCTCAATTCTTCTGGACTCCGCCGTGTTACAAAATGTGCAGTGACACTAGAAGTTGAAATAACAGTTTTATTTAATGCTGCAGCATTAAGCAGGCAAAGCATGTTTGAACAGGCA
Organism: Amblyornis subalaris; assembly: GCA_018881555.1. Taxonomy (NCBI): domain Eukaryota; kingdom Metazoa; phylum Chordata; class Aves; order Passeriformes; family Ptilonorhynchidae; genus Amblyornis; species Amblyornis subalaris. The sequence goes on along the minus strand of JACAXG010000006.1, from coordinate 12,336,154 downwards.
GTGGCTTTTTGGATCCGAGCCAGTTGTCTGCGCAAAAGTGCTTCTAAAGATCCTTCATGSAACAGCGCTCTTGTGAACAAAGGAGAAAATCGCGGGGGGGGGAAATACGCACGCGAAATAGCTATGACATACAGCCCATAAAGTACTTCYACACCACATAAGAAGACGACCTATATGAAGGGATGATTAACACTGGTGCTGCCGGGCTGTTCCGCTACTTGTTGCACAGGCTAAGGGWCAAAAGGGAGGAAAAAACGAGGTAAAAATTGCGCCGGGAGCGGGCATTGGCCACACAGGGCCGTGGGGCGGGGCGGGAGGGGAGGAGCGACGGCTCTGAAATCCGCTCGTCGGGGCTGCTGGGGGGCGTAGCGATTGGTTAGGACTGGATCCAGCATGGCGGCCAACGCGACCACGAACCCGTCTCAGCTCCTGCCGCTCGGTAACCGCGTCCGACCTTCCCGCCTTCACCCGTGTCCGGCGGCGGGGGGGAGAAGGAGAGAGAGAGGAACAGGCTGTGTGCGGGCACCCTTGGGTGGTGCGAGCGGCGCCGCAGCTCGGCGGAAGGTTCCTCGCCCGGCCTCTACCRTAGCGTGGGGGCCCCAGTCCCGGAGGTGGCTCTGGCCGCGGCTGCGGCCGAGAGCCCGTAGAAACTTTCTTAACATATATATTTTTTGTGTCTTTCTAATTTTATTTTTTTTACCAGTGACCGTGGCAGTTACTTTTTGTCATCACAATGTCAAGGGTTCTGTTCTAAAAATATGTGCACTCTATAAAATTATCTGTTTTTTMCAGAGCTTGTGGACAAATGCATAGGTTCACGCATTCATATTGTGATGAAGAGTGATAAAGAAATTGTTGGAACACTGCTAGGATTTGATGACTTTGTCAGTATCCTTCGATGGAAACAGTTTAGGCCGTCCACTTTATTCAATCCATTAACTGCTTTTGAGATGTTTGAATTCACTAGCTAGAACTTTTTTTTGTACGGTTTAGTTGTAATTTTCGGATATTTTGATTTCATGGAAAAATTCACAGTTCCGTGTAAAATTAAAATAACTAAAAGTTTTTATATTAAAGTGCTGCACCTTGTTTTCCTTGAAACTGGATTTTCAGATATGGTGTTAGAAGATGTTACAGAATTGTAAGTATTGCTTCTACTTCTTGTTGCTATTTAGTGTTTGGTTTGCTTAGGAAAGTGATTGTGTAAGACCTATAAGAAAGGTGGAGTTTAATTTTTTGAACACTTGCAATCTGAATAGTTTATACCTTGAACATAAGTTATGGAGGGGGATCTGTTAAGCCATGTCATAGAGTACCTGTTGCATGATTTATATGTGTAATCAGGTTCCTAATTTGTAGCCTTAATTTTGCATGGGTTGTGTGTTGAATTTTCCAATAGTTTATTTGCTTTTGACACTTCCTTAAGGTCTAGGGAAAGATTTAAAAGGTAGCAGATGTAAAGAGTATTTATTACCTTGGTAAAACATGTTGCTCTTGAACCCGTATTTTAAGTATCATTGGTATTCAAGAAATTTGCAAGATTTAGAGAGTAAATATGTATGTTTGTGTACTGAGCAGAAAAGTGCAATGGATCTCTTTAGCTGCCAGGTAGCTTTTTTCACTCAGGAGGCCCATTTATCAAGATTATGCTGCAGTATGGTTAATTTATTTGTTCACTCCAATAGCTGTCATCCTAGAGATTTATTTTACTTCTGTAATACAAACTGGGATCTTTGTCCCTGATTGTGTGTTCATTCTTACCTTTTCTAATGCTGCTTCAGTGAGATTACACCTGAGGGCAGAAGAATCACAAAGCTAGACCAGATTTTGCTAAATGGAAATAACATAACAATGGTAAGTAAACATTGTTAAAAGCCTGTGTGCATTTATTTTCTGTACCTGTAAGTTGAACAGTAACTGGGTTCAACTTCTTCAAGCTGAGCTTTCGAGACAGTTTTGTTACATAAGCTATTTTCAAGTAGCTTCCAGGACATATGATTCTATGAATTATGCTGGAAAAGTGATCTTACTGCCTTACTTGGTACATGTTACAGTTTAAAAAAAAGAAAAAAAGGAACATGGCCCTAATTTCATTTTCTTGAATGCTTTTCTGGTCTTCAGATGTGCAGGGAATCACTGACTTTGCCCACTCTGTAGGGTGCTTCATACAGCACCTTCTAACTGCTGAGTGTTTGCCTGCATAAGTGTGTGGATGGGATACATCCACATTTCATTTGTTTTCTTATGTGTAAATGTATTAAATGTGTTTGTAGCAGTTTGGGTGCTTACAACAAGCTTGTCAGGTCATTTGATGATTATGATACCATGTGATACCCAGAGAGCTGAACCTCTACGTACTCTGAAAAAATAAAAAAATTAAAATTCTGTTGATTATACCAAATCAGAAGCATTATGCTTTTTAATTTATCATGTGCTGATCTGTGTAGATCAGTACTAAAATAGTAATTAAATATTGGAATTTTGCAATTGCTGAATTCTGCAGTTTCCTAAATACCACAAAAGCAAACCCACAGCAGTTTTTGCTTGTTTACGTAGAGGGCTTAAAGTCTGGACTTCCTAGGTAACGGCATTCCTGATTTTGTGGGAGGAGGAAGACTGTTTTGAGTCAAAAGTCAGCTCTGTGTGAATGATGAACCATCTCCATTTTGTTCTCTTAACTCCCTTGCACTCCTCACTGTGTGTCTGATCAAGTGCCATCTTGGCTTATTTTCTAAGGCATTTTCTGCTTTGTTTATTGTTCTGCATACATAAAGGATAGTGCATGTTCTGGTTTCTTGTATGGAGTAAAATTGCATTAGACTTTTTCTTACTTTGGTCCCAAAAGCAGCAAAGCTTTGTCTTGAAATGTTCAGCTGATTATCAAAAATGTATCAGTAAAAGGAATGGTTATCTCTTTTTCTGTTACTCATTGTTTTYCTTTTGTATTTCTGTTCATTTCTTTATTTTCTTCACTGGAAGTGTTTGTGCTTATTGTCTGCTGCCTGTAGAAGGGTTCAGGTTCTTTCTTAGTTTTTGGGCCCTGCTTTGCAATAGAAGTTGGAAAGAGGAAACTGGCTTCTCAGTATAGCAACAGTTTGGGGAAGAATCAGCAGTTGGAGAAATTCTTTGTGAAAAGGAAGTGTGTTCTTTGTTATTTTGAAAATGAGCTGTGGTGTTTCTAGATGTAATTGTCTACTTGGAGTGAATAGCAAAGAGAAAAACAAAAATATGTGTTATATAAGATCTCCTTTGTGTTTTGTTAAACTTTCTTTGTAATTTGGAGAGTCTTTTTGGCTTGTGCTTCTCTGAAAGTGACTAATTTCCTCTCTTGTGAGAAGAAGATAATACTGAATCTAAAAACCACTTCTGTGGTCCACTCAAGTCTTCATTTGCTAAAGTGTTGTAAAGCAAGAACCTATGGGTTTGTAAAGCTCAAATCTGTGGCACTAACATAAAATTGTCTTATTCTTTTATAGCTGGTTCCTGGGGGAGAAGGACCTGAAGTATAAATTGATACAGTTGTCATCTATGAAGACGTGTTTTTTTAATATATAAATCTAAATAGGGCTTTTGGGGTGTCGGTTTTGGTGTGGATTGTTTGTTTCTTTATTTTGTTTACACACTTTTCCAGTTGACATTTGATAAAAAACAAGAATTTTCTCTTCAGGAAGGGTCCATTGCTTATGATAATGCTGACTTTTCAAGCTGAAATTGTGATTTTCTTGGAAAGACACACTAATCTGTTCTGAATAAAAGACTTTCTTTTTTATTAGTTACTTATTGTGTTCTGTTATGCAAGCRCACAAGTTGGATAGTTTTATAACTGGTTGATGGAATGGAAAAATAATAGTTACGTTTCAACTACTGTCAGTTTTCAGTTTTTCTACATCCGTTGCATTTGTTTATAGCCCAAGTCTATAAATGAGCCAAGAGATCACTGTTCTTTGGAGGACAGGCAGATAAGCTGGATCATTTGTTTAAATGCAGCTTCAGGCTATGTCAGCTCTGGTTCTGCTGGCCTAGAGGTTCAGCTCTCTTGGAATTCTTTTGCTTAGTAGAGGTACTTTCTGATAGTAAAGGCACTGTAATGGTATTTGGCAAGTGAGGACAAACAGATCAGACCTAGTTCTTGTTCAGGTGGTTAAAACCACAAAGGCTGGTGTGCAAATTTCTTGTTCTTGTCAGGGGTGACTCAGTTTTCACCACGACGTGGTGCTGGGTATACTTACTTAAATTGAGAGCTGCCTGTGCCCACTTGCCTAGGTTGGAGTACTCATTTTAGTGTGAACTTTTTTTTGCTGTGTCTTCCTGTGATATAAAACTTGACATACCAACTACTGTTTTAGGAGAATTTCAATAAAGTGAGGAATGGCTGTTTTTACTTTGTCACGATTGGCAAAAAAGAACTGATTCTAAATCACATCCACGGCAGGTTATGCTTCCGTAATACACTGCTCAAGTGATTTCTATGTGTAAATACCTTTGGAGAGGAATCCCAGGTGCCTGCTGTTACTATAGATGAGGGGAGTACCAGCATGGGCTCAGAGACAGGATGTCCTGTCTCTTGCCTTCCCATCAGCAGAAGAAGGAAGAAGAGTGGTCCACTACAGAGCACACACTGGAGCTATGCACTTTGATTCTCAGCTGAGTGTACCATCATATTCTTTTGCTGTCATAGAGTCCACCTGGAAATCTTAAAATGCTCAGCATCTGCTGCAGAAAAATAAGTACCTGTTACAAAAAAAGAGTGCTGGGGGTCACCTTTCACCATGCATTCTGTAAACTGAACGACACATATTGGTGCTAAGGTTTTTTTCTTTTAAAGCTGTATGCAGCCTCATATTTTTGCACACTCCCAGGTACCATAGCCATTATTACAATCCATCCACAAAATGTGACAAGGAGAAATCAGTTGCTAGGTTTTACATTCAGAGCGGAGGACAGCAACTGCCTCATGCACACCGGGGCTATGAGCTTTCCTTTCCAGCTATATGTACCATCACATGTTTTCAATCTTGCAGAGATCCTGTACCCATCCTAAAAATATCTTGCAAAAATCTCCATCACAATTCAYGTCAACTGAGAAAGCTCTTTCTGGCTGCATATTTAACATACACTTCTTGAATTGCACCACACACCCTGGAGTTCTCTGCCTTCTTTCTCAGCTGCAGCTGTCTGCTGTGTAGATAAAAGGCTGTGAGGAAACGGGGTAGTCCAGCCACTGCATGAAGTATTTTTCTTTGCAAGCTGTACCTGGACACTCTTCTGTTTTAGCTTTAGTCTCTGTGAGATTGAAAGAATGTGATGGTACATATATTTCAGGACTCTGGCAGTGGCTGGACTACCGCTTTTCCACACAGCCTTTCATCTGCCAAACACGCACTAGAGCTATGTGCTTTGCTTCTCAGCCAAGTGTACCATCATCATCTTTCACTGTCATACACTCCACTTCGAAACTGAAAATGCTCAGCAACTGCTGCAGAAAAAAAAGCACCTTGTGTAGTCTCAAGCAAGGACTGTAAATGGTCATGATTTGTAGCTGGGTGGGACATACTGGTTGAAGCTACTTCTTACTTGCACAATTTAATATCTTAAATACGAGKGAACAGTATAATTTGAACAGTTTAATTTTTACGAAAGGAGTTTGACAGATCAATTTTGTCTTCTGTTAGAATGAAGATACATATTTACTGAAGACAATGAGTCTAGCCCAAACACTGAAACACCTTAGTTTTGTATACACCATTTGGACTTCTGTAAAACTTTCAAAATCATAATGGTCTGTCAGTTTATGCTTGTTGAGTCTGAGACGTTAGGTGATGTCGTATGAAAAGGTAAATATTGCTAGTGGTTTGTAGACTATGCCTTTTGTATGCTTCAAAGTCACATATAAGTAACTTCCGTTGTTCCCTTTTTAGTTACAAAAGAGCTGTTCATCAAACCATGTAAGCACATACCTAAATCTTGCCATAAACTATTGCCATCAACTATTGCCATAAACTATTGTGTTGCTGTAAAATATTTTAGCTGGTAGAAACTGAAGCAGTCAGCTTTGTATTCCTATGTGTATATGTGATTAATATGCAGTAGCTCAGAACAAGTTAACAGGCTCTAGCTCCACAAAAGGCACAAAGCACCTGGCCTTTTCCTTTCAGGCAGCAGAAGAGTACAGATTCTCCTGGGTAACTCTGTCTAACATAGAGATAAGAGCATTTTGCACCCGTCTCACAGTAGGAGAAACACTGTGTGTTTCTACAGTGAGTGAGAATTGCTTTAACAAGATTCTTTTCTTTCTCCAACACTTGAAAAAAAMCGCACAAAACAAGACACAATTTTAAAGCTAATAAAACTCAAGGCAGACTTCAGAATTCTCAGTCTCATAAATTGTTTCACAATTGTATAGCCTTGTAAACTGTACTGAAAACTAGTATCTTGTATGTGACGTATTTAAAAGCTTTATTTTTGGTGATGCTGATTTTACTTCTCTTGATTGTAATGCATTTGTTTGCTAATGGCAATGGACAGCAGACAATGTATATTGACTTTAAGGTCCTGTGGAACAGAAAAAATAGTTTGCCAATGTTCTAACTGCTGTTGCAGAGGTTGTTTCAGTGGATTGCAAGTAACACATGCAAAGTACCTTTTCCTACCATTGCTACATGTTTTATTGATCTGGAAGAATGTTTCTGTACACCTCTTCCCCCATAGATTTGTGTTGATCTAGGTCACATGCTGCTGYAGAGTCCTCAGTATACCATTTAGAGATTACTACTTTCAGTTTTTGTGCATATATACCTACCAAACTGTAACTGTAATTTATTCAGACATAATAGCAAGTGCTGCAGGAGTCAGCTCTTTTGCTAATTATGGTGTTTGCCCCCAGTCAGTTGTGTTACTAATAAGTACTTGAATACAGAGAAGGAAAATGTCAGAAAATAAATAGATGAACTAGGCTTTATATTAGAAATGGTTTTTTGTAAGATTTAAGGTGGTTTTGGAATAAGGATTTACATACTGTTTGCGGTGATCTGTTGGGCTCACGTTTTGCAACAAATCAAAGTGTTTAACTTTCAAATGCTGTTTATGGAAATTGGCTTACCCATGATTAATCTTCAACTCTGCATAAGAAAAATTTACATAGGTAGTTACATTCATATGCAGACATAAGTGTGGCTGCAAACTGGTGATGATGTTTGTGTTTGGTAACCACAGAAATAGAGGGGAAGCAGAGGAGAAAAAAGAACCTTTAAGATAGTCTAGTATTGCTCTCATTTTAAAGGTGAATGAACAACCTTCTGTATAATTCTTGACAAATGCTTGCCTAATTTATTCTTAAGAAAGTCCTGTAGTTATTASTATTGCTGCAAAGATTGGTACATGACTAGTTTTTCAGGTTGTAATTTAAGGCCCATTATTACATATCCTATATGCAGTGGATGTACACAGAAGTTTTTCTTTGTAGCTACATTTTAGATGTTGAAACGTTGTTTGTCTTCTGTATTTCTATTTCCAAGTTAAGCAGCTGTTTTTCAATKTAGAGTTGTAGATAATCAAGCACCCTCTCAGACTTCCTGCAGACTCTCACCAATTATATTACACCCTTCTTGAAATACAGTACATCATCTGGAGAGTTCAACAGCTAATCCATGCAAATACAATACTGCCTAAATAATGAGTGGATGGGCTGACTCAAGTATGATGTGTGATGGGGAACCACTGGGCCTTTTAGTTATTGAGAAATGCTACATAGAAACTAGATGACAGAAATAAGACATGAGGCTGGCATACTAATCTGATACTGAGCTTGCAGTGCAGCTCCATGGGCTTTGGATAGCTATAGAAAAGCATGAGGCACAGTTCTTAGTGAATGATGGTAAATTATTTGGAGAGAGGTTTTCAAAGTTGATAATTAAAGTCAGGTGCCCAGTTTCAAATTGTGTGTGAAATGGTGTGTTTCCCTCACTTGTATAACTTTGTGTTGTATATTGTCTAGCAGCTTTTATTTCGAAGTTAACGAAGCTATGCTTGTGCGATCAGTGATATAATGATCTCATAATAGTAGGCATAATCCAAAATGGCAGCATTTAAAACAGAGCCGTGATAAATTATTAGCAACTTATACGACTGTTGCTTACCATGCCTTCTGTCTTAGAGCTGTCTTAGTCATTCTTGCTGTTTTCACAGTCTTTGAGCTTTAATACTTGATTTTTGTTGCGGGGTATGTTATGAAATTGCTGATGGCACTKCCTCAGGTCTTTGGCTACAAGGAATAGCAAATAATTTGTGGATGATCAGTTAGAGCAACAGTCAAACAGCATTCTTTTCAAATCAATAGTGCAGCAAGTTGCACCAGTTTATTTGGGTTTGCTAGTACCAAAGGGCTTTCTCACATTTATTGATGCTTTTGTATTTTCTGTCTGGTTCAAGGACAGTTGATGAGCAACTTGTCACATCTTTGTAAACTGCTTGTAACTATGGAAAAGAGATTTGATGACTTTCTCGTTTGATAARTAGACATTGAAGAAATTGTATGTTGGTCATCTTAGAGATAGGAGTTAGGAATGTGTAACTGAAAAATAAAATTGAACTGGGCCTCTTGAGACAGAAAGGTATTGTATTYATCAAGGCATGGTGACTATTTTATCAGCTAGCAAACAGATCCTATGCTAAAATAATACTTGTTCCAGGTAGTCTTAGTCTCTCAAAATAATGGATCTACTTCACAAATAAGAAAATGTGTACCTAAATATTGAAACAATAAGGGTTATTTCCAATTTCAAAATTGGCACAGCAGTCTACATAGTTTTCAAATTGCTAATAGCTCTTTCACCTACTTGTTAGCATACAGAGCAGAATCTGKACTTTCTCTGTGACTCTTGTAACTTGGTTGCACTCATCCATTTTTTGAAAAAAAAAAGTGATATGTTGATCAAGTGCAACTGTAGCAAGTACTTTGCTTAAACAATTTAGAGTTTTCATGTGGTGTTACTCAGAAAAAAWTTAAACAATTACTTTAAGCATTAAAAGACTGGTTTCAGAGAAAAAATGGAACAATAAATGAAACAGTTTAGGAGAAAGTAATTTTCATAGCACTTTGAAACTGTCTGTAAGCACAGTGTTTAAGCAAAAGATATTTGGTCTCTTCGTTGGTTTCTTTTTTAGCCTTCTAAATGAGAAGTCTGTGTGAGCCATAGTTACCTGTGTTTTAGAAAACTGATCAACTTTGCAAGCTTAGATTGTTCTGAAATAGAGCAAAGTATGAGAGACATGGTCTTGTGGCTTTGGTTGCAATYGTGTAATTTAAACATACTGTATAACAGCCAAATCTTTTTGTGATTTAAAAGAGTCATTAATCATGAACACRCCTCGTGAATAGTTTTTTTGTGTTCGTGCACGTTGCCAGTGTTTTACTACTGAAGGAAATCCTAGCAATTGTAGACAGCTAGATAATTCATCAGAACCCAAACAGATAATTTTTGTATCACAGCTAGTCTAATGCATGAACTCTTCATGTTATGAACTCTGTTTCTCATTTTTAGGGATAGACAATGCAAACATTTATTGAAATGTCTAAAGGGAACACTGGATGACAAAAAAGGAGAGACRAAACAGGTTTTGAAATGTTGATGCAATTGTGTTCCAGTTTGCAGAGAAAAAGGCTGCTTTGATTATCATACCAAAATATTTATCTTCCATGTATGTTAGCTACAGTAAGGCTTAGAAACTTAGAAGACTGATAATTTCAACCTCTTAGTATCACGTTAGCCAAGTAGCCTTTATTATTCCATCTATGTGGTATACATTAATGCGTATCTTTCTTTCAGCTGCTGAGCTGCAAGTTTTATTTCCACATGTCCTGAATRTCATAAGTTGTAGGACTAAGTAAATTGTCAGAGGTTTGAATTTATAAGTCTACAGTTGCTTCTAAGTCCCCGATTAATGTTTAAGAGCGGAAGAAAACATACCAAATTCAAGTGGGACCATGCTGAAAACGTTTGAACAGTTCATTGGATAACTTGTAAGATTAAAAGTCTGCTAGCTTCAAGGTGGGAGTGCTACAAAGAAATAGTATAATGGAGAGMATTATTTTCTTTTGAGTACCTTAGTTGTAGGCTTGTTGCTGAGCCTCAAGACTGATAACGGAAAGGGGAAAATAATTTAGCCTAAGGATGRAAGATGTAGTTTGTTGTTTTTAGGAGAGAGAAAAGCAGCAGATAGAGCAAGAATGCAAAGGCCCTATTCACGGTATGTTGCAGTCATGGTGCTTGAGAGCCTGTTTGGTCAAACACAGCCACTGCCCTGTAAATACTCTGTTTTAATACTTCTCTAGGTAGCTGTAATTAAAATGGTTGGGCTGCTTGTGCAGCAGAAGTAGTACACTTTCTGCTTCCCCCATTAGTCTTCCTCCCCCATATTAGGTTTGCTGAACAATGCTGCTCTTTCCAAMTTCATCTCAGGGACCCATGTTGATGTCCTGTATCTGCTCATCATGTTCTGTCTGCCTCCAGCATAGATGAAATGTCTCAGCTCCTGAGAAAGTTTGGCACCTGAGAGAAAGAGCATCCATTTGCAGCTCGAGTCTGTCTGCTGGCAAATGTTTGTTCTCACAGACAGAGCACAACGCTGGCTAAAGAGGGAGGCAAGTATTCCTAATGTTAATTGTTCCATGAAATCATGTAGTCTCCTTTTCTGCCAGTTCGGCACTTGACTTCCCAGTGAGATGGGAGGAGTGSGCGCAGGGTGGGAGATGCTCGGGGTTAGTTGTTCCACTCCCGCCTCTCCGCGCTTTTTGCGGGTGTGGGAGGGGAGAACCAACGTCCCGGCGAGGCGGGGTCCGGCGCGGGACTTCTTCCTTGCRGGCAGCAGCGGGGCGCTGGCGGCGGCGCGGGGCGGCCATGGGTTCTGTCGCCTCGGCCCTGAGCCGGCCRAGGCGCGCCCTGCTGCCGGTGGGCGCCGGAACTTCCCCTGCCGGACCCYGCCGGCCGCGCTTCCGCTGTCCGCGGTGCTGAAGCTCCTCGGAGAGGCGGAGGCGGTCCCKCCGGAGGAGCTCCCGGGATCCCTCCTCGGCGCCGGTGTCCGTGAGTCTCTACGGCGGGGGACCGCGGAGTCAGGGCTTCCCGACGCTTCGTCGGCGCGGCGTTCGCCCAGGTGACGGGACCGCCGCGGGTCACGCTACCCCAAGGGGAAGGGCGGGGGCCACCCGAGAGTGTGTAGGGAAAAGCTCACCCYGAGCATCTCTCTCCTCTGCAGCGAGGGGTCGCGAGAAGTGGTTCAGATCAGAGCGCCGTTCCATCAGGCGGTGCGATATAGGAAGGGGGCAGAGTTAATTGCGGGAAAGGAGATCACTGGAACTTGTATTGAGCTTTCCAGTTTTTTTATGCATTCATACAGGTATAGCTTTAGGATGAGAAACGAGATTSGTAAGTGTTAGGAGGTTCATCCTGGGCCGTTGGCTGTTTGAATTTGTTGTCTCTGTTAAAACTTAGTCAAGATTTCTGGCTTTACTGTGTGTGCCASTGCTTCCCATTAGTGCCCTTAGTAAGGTGCCCTTACTAGCACATGGTACTTTTTGGATGATTTTAAATGATCAGCGTGTTTTTTTCAGTCAAGAAAAATAAAAGCCTAARTCTGGATACTGCACAGGGTAAAATAAATCTTTAATATGTTGCAAAGGAAGGCATGAATGTAATCTTATATGAAAACAAAGTTCAATTATTGAGGAAGTATATAACCAGCTCTTTATTCTGCTTAACATCAACTTTCTGTTRTTCATATACCTTCAGTTAGTTTAGGTGATAGGCAAGTGGAGTTGTTTAAAGAGGCTTGCTTCACAGCTCTTTCGTTGTGTCTACTCTTTAGACCACACAGATAATGATTTGAAATCAGTGATCTAATAAAGCTTAAGTGTGCTAATCCAACTAAATGCAAAGTCTGGCTCCTCATTTTTAAATTCAGTATCTCTCAARAGAAGGCTTTAATTTATACCATCCCTCCTTTCTTCCTATTGTAATATCTCCTGTTTATGGTATTCTGTGAGTTGGAGCAACTGTTTTTATGTCCCATGAGTTTTTTTTATAAGTTATTGACTTTTTCGTCTAGTCACTCCTGGTCCTGTTTTATGTCTTCAGTGCAATGCATTTGTTATATGGTCAGTCTCATGTTGCCAAGATCACAAATWCCTCAAAAATTCGGAGTAATATGGTTAAAGCCTGAGGTTTTATCATCCCTTGAAAGAGATATAATGATGATTTTTGAAACCAATAATTTGCCATTAGGATTTATCAAGTTATGCGAAATGTATGTACAGCGGAATATGCAGTTGGTCTAGTTTTCCTCCTTACACCTGTTCAAATGCTATTTACCTGGAACCTGAATTGAAGGAATTAATTTGACATTCAAATAGATTTTAGAGCACTCAGCACTTCTTTTTTTCTCCCCCCTCTCTGAGTGGTTCATAGGTTGTAGACTTCAAATACTTTAAAAAAATTGCTCAAGTGCATGATCAGTGTCATAGTAATTTCAGTTAAGGGCTATTACTGTACTGAACCTCGAGACAATGATATGCTCTTGATTATTCCAAAGGAGTATGTCCATTCACAGGGTATTTGGTGGTTTTTAGCTGCACAGTCTAGATCTAAATATTTCTCAAGCTTGTTATTCTCAGCAATGATATCACCCTTTCTTCTGTTGCAGCCATTTGAGGTACTTTTTGAAATATTCTTGTTTATGTTGGGAACATATACAAATATTAGCTAAGCAGTGTCAAATGTAATAGGAAATAAATTTTCTTACAAAACCCATACAATAAAGTTGGGAATGATGCCTTACACTGCTTGTGAAAASAAGCAATTAGTCATAATATTATATGTTGAGATTGATTCAGTTTCACCAAATGAGACTATAATCAGGAACTCTTTGACCAAGCTGGATTTTGCTTGCTTAAAGTAAACTTAGAGGCTCAGTTTTAGCTGGGGCTTGAATCACTGGTGGTAGAGAAGTGGAGTGGTCTGATGGGAATGCCTATAGACACCATTCCCTAAGGGACATAGCTGGCAGTTTCCTGAGCTCTGGGGAGCATGAGGATAGTGGGAAATAAAATCTACTATTTTGCTTGGTTCTTATCATATAATCAAAGAAAGGGCCTGACACAATTCAATCAAAATTGCTGCAGGTATCAGTTGTGGCCTTTCACCTTAGGAACATTTTTATCCTCTTAAGAGAAAACCTATTTCAGTTGCAGTTTACAAATGGCTTCCAATGGTTTTATTGAACCATTAGTCTATAAATAACAGCAGGATAATGATRTGATTGCATTGTGATTGATTATGATGATTGCAGGGAGGACAGATCTGTTTAGAGAGTGATATATGAATGTCCKGGTTTAAAAGACAGGTGTTTGCCAAGGAAGGGGGGAACTTTCCTGAAATGGAAAAATATGACCACCTCCCTCCAAATTATTATAACTTTGAAATTACAGGGCTTTCAGGCAAAGGTATGGGGAAAGGAGTAACAGTTCTTTACTGGAATATCTATCTGTCTAACAAGACAGACAGACAACAACYRAAACAGAAGCCMAATAACAGCCTTTTCTCGCCCTGGCGAGGTGGCGGCTGCAGTGACTCTCGCAGCCGGCAGGGGGCAYGGGCGGGCCCTGGTGAGGCAGGGCGGGTGCGATGGTTCCTCCGTGGCTGCAGGGGGCRCTGTGGCGCGAGCGTGGTGACTGCTCCAYGTGGCAATGGCAGCTCGGGCAMGGGGGAAGGGTGGAGAAGGCTCCCCTTGCAAAACTCACAGGGAGCAGCTGGTCTCAGCACCACTTCGGATGGCAAACTGGACTGTAGCAGCAACCTCGGAGCAGCAGTGGGAACAGCAGAGATGGGCAGACCCGGGGCAGCCAGCTCAAGTGAAGCATTAACCTGGAGTAGCAGCAGGAACAGGAAAGGTGGAGGTGGGCAGACCCGGGGTGGTGAGCTAAAATGTAGCAATAACTCTGGAGCAGCCYAACGCTCTCTGTAACACACACAACCTTTTTCTGTACCACGCCTGGCTGGTGCCTGGATCTCCTACTGCAAGTGAAGAGGCAAAACCCCTGGCCCCACCCCCAATCCCCCCCCTTCCTCCCACCTCCCTCTGTGGTCTTGGCTGAGCTTACATCTCTCACAATACTCCCCGAACTGCGAAGGGGGGACGGGGCAGGGAACAGTGACAATTCCTGGTACCAATGGTTATGCGATACAAACCATCCCCAAGACATTCCACCTCTTATCCTATATCATTTGGTTAATGGCCAAATTAATAAATTTCCACTGTAAACACACATATCCATACATATACCTATATACAAATACAACTCRGTCACTGACCATCCCACTAGGATATGGGTAGATATTCGTTGGGTCCATGACTGATACAGCATGGAGCAATCCACTTTCATTGTTCATGGTAGTTAAAGCAATAAGCAGTGACATTCGGCAGCCAGTGGTGTACGGGATTCCCAACATTACAGGCTATTCTCACCCAAAATCAGATCCCCCTGAGGTACACAATGTGGTTCCCCATCCCTCTGMATTACCCACCAAGTGCAACCAGGTCCCTGAGCAAGGACAACCCCATGGATGAGATTGTCTTTGCTTGAGGCAGAATTAATCCACACAGTCTTTGCTAACGTACCTCTCATATGCACCACCAGAACCTTTTCTCTGTCTGTTGTGTGCAGGGGTTCAGAYTGGGCCAGGCCAGCTTGGTTAGTGGAACCTAACTTAACTAACCATGTTAACAAACCATGTAGCCTTTGCTAAATGCAGATCCCACTGCTTGGAGGTCGCACCCCTCATTGCCTTCAGTGTTGTTTTTAGCAGTCCATTGCACCGCTCAACTTTCCCAGCAGCTGGTGCATGATAGGGAATGTGGTACACCCACTCAATACCATGTTCTCTAGTCCAGGTGTTTATAAGGCTATTCATKAAATGAGTCCTGTTGTCCGACTCAATTCTCTCAGGGGTACCATGCCTCCACAGGACTTGCTTTTCAAGGCCCAAGATGGTGTTCCAGGCAGTAGCACGAGGAACGGGGAACATCTCCAGCCATCCAGGTGTTGCTTCTACCATTGTGAGCATGTAATGCTTGCCTTGGTGGGTTTGTGGCAGTGTGATATAATCMATCTGCCAGGCCTCCCCATACTTATGTTTTGCCCACCTTCTCCCATACCACAGGGGCTTCACCTGCTTGGCCTGCTTGATCGCAGTGCACGTCTCACAATCGTGGATGACCTGGGAGATACTGTCTGGGGTCAAATCCACCCCTTGGTCTCATGCCCACTTATAGGTGGCATGTCTGCCTTGGTGTCCTGAAGCATCATGGGCCTATCAAGCCAGAAGCAACTCTCTCTTGTGTTGCCAATCCAAATCCATCTGTGACACCTCAATTCTTGCAGCCTAATCCACCTGTTCTGGTGCTCCTCTCATGGGCATCCACATGGTGGACTTTCACAGTCAGCTTCTCTACCCGAGTGGCAATGTCTTGCCRTTCCTCAGCAGCCCAGATTGGTTTTCCTCTATGCAGCCAATTGGCCTTTTTCCACCTTTCCAGCCACCCCCACAGAGCATTGGCTACCATCCACGAGTCAATGTAAAGGTAGAGCTTTGGCCACTTCTCTCGTTTGGCAATGTCCAAGGCCAACTGGATGGCTTTGAGCTCTGCAAACTGACTCAATCAACCTTCTTCTTCAGTAGCTTCTGTGACCTATTGTGTGGGGCTCCATACGGCTGCTTTCCATTTTCGGTTCATCCCTACAATGCGACAGGAACTGTCAGTGAAAAGAGCATATYGGGTTTCTTCTGTTGGTTGTACGGTGGAGCTTCCTCAGCACACGTCACCTGTTCCTGCTCCTCTTCATCTACGAGACCAAAGTTCTCACCTTTGGGCCAATTTGTAATTATCTCCAAGATCTCAGGGTGACTCAGGTTTCCAGTATGGCTGCGCTGTGTGATCAGGGCAATCTACTTACTCCATGTGGCATCAGCGRTGTGATGGGCAGAGGGAACCTTTGCTTTGAACATCCACCCCAGCACCGGTAGCCGGGGTGACAGGAGGAGTTGTGCCTCTGTGCCAGTTGCCTCTGAGGCAGCCTGAACTCCTTCATAGGCGGCCAGGATTTCTTTCTCTGTCGGGGTATAGTTTGCTTCAGACCCTCTGTAACTTCGGCTCCAGAATCCCGGTGGTCAGCATCGAGTGTCACCAGACACCTGCTGCCAAAGGCTCCAGGAAAGACCATTGTTCCCAGCTGCAGCACATTCTTCACCTCTGGTCCTGTCCTGACYGGGCCAAGGGCTATTGCATGAGCAATCTCCTGTTTGATCTGGACGAAGGCCTGTTGCCGTTCAGGGCCCCAGTGGAAATCATTCTTCTTGCGGGTCACCAGGTAAAGAGGGATCACAATCAGGCTGTACTCGAGAATGTGCATCCTCCAGAAATCTATGGTGCTGAGGAAGGCTTGTGTTTCCTCTTGCTCGTCGGTGGAGACATCGCTGTGATCTTATTGATGACCTCTGGGTATCTGACACTGTCCGTCTTGCCACTTCACTCCCAGGAACTGGATCTGTCGGGCAGGTCCCTTGGTGTTACTCTTTTTGATTGCAAAACCAGTTTCCAGGAGAGTCTGGATGATTTTTTCTCCTTTCTCAAATACTTCTGTTGCTGTGTTCCCCCACACAATGATATCATCTATGTACTGCAAATGCTCTGGAGCTTTACCCTTTTCCAATGCAGTATGGTTCAGTCAATGGCAGATGATGGGACTGTGCTTCCACCCCTAGAGCAGTCGATTTCAAGCATAATGCACGCCCCTCCAGGTGAAGGTGAACTRGGCCTGCACYGCTGCCAGARGAATGGAGAAAAATGCATTGGCAATGTCAATAGTGGCGTACCACTTGGCTGCCTGGGRTTCCAGTTCGTACTGAAGCTCCAGCATGTCCGGCACAGCGGCACTCAGCCGTGGGATAACTTCATTCAAGCCATGATTGTCCACTGTCAGTCTCCATTCCCCATCAGACTTGCACACAGGCCAGATGGGGCTTTTGAAGGGTGAGTTGGCCTTGCTGACCACCTGTTGGCTCCCCAGCTCATGGATCATCTTGTGGATGGGGATCACAGCATCTCAATTTGTTCAATACCGCCAGCAATGCACTGTCGAGGTGGTGATTGGTACTCGTTGTTCTTCCACCCTCAGGAGTCCTACGGCAGAAGGGTTTTCTGACAGTCCAGATGTTCAATTACCTAATGCCCTCTGTCCCCACAGCAGCTATCCCAAAAGCCCACCTGAGTCCTTTAGGGTCCTTGAAATAACCACTCCGGAGAAAGTCTATGCCCAGAATACATGGGGCCTCTGGASCAGTCACAATAGGGTGTTTCTTCTGCTCCTTCCCAGTCAGTCTCACCTCAGCTTCCAGCAGGGTCAACTGCTGCAATCCCTCTGTCACGCCAGCAATAGAAATGGGTTCTAGCCCCACATGTCCCAATGGGATTAAAGTGCACTGCGCACAAGTGTCAACCAAAACTTTTTATTTCCGTGGTTCTATTGTGCCAGGCCATCGGATCCACACAATCCAAAAGACCCAATTTTCCCTGGCCTCTACTTGGCTAGAGGCAGGGCCCCTCTAGTCCTGGCTACCGTTCCCTTCCTGGGTGTATCCGCTGGACTTCCCTTCGAGGGGATCAGACATGTCATCCTCCCTTCTGTTATACYTAGAGGCTCGGTCACGGGAAACTGGGGCTACATTCATTTTGGTGGATCTCCCTTTGTTAGTGGTTCCCTCTTTGAGTTGACGCACCCATGCTGCCAGGACAGAAGGGGACTTTCCATCCCACCTTCTCAGATCTTCCCCTTGGTCACACAGGAGGAGCCACAGGTCAGCTTGTGGGGTGTACCCTCTCTTCCTAGCTGGGGAACGGCAGGTTCTGATGTTGGGGCCTCTTGTTTGCACTGGTGCCATATGGGAACTGCTCTCCCTCATCTCCTTCCTCATCTCCTCCCTCATCTCCTCTTTGAAACTCTTAACCACAGCAGAGATGTGAGTCTGCATCAGGCCATGGACCATAATTCCTGAGTTTGCTGGCTATGGAACCCACTGTGTCTCAGTTGTCCTTGACATTCATTGTTGCCATGAAGCTGGAGTATTCGGGTGGTCCTAGATGTGCCAGGCTCCACAACATTTGCGCTGTGCACCTGACCTTGTCAGGGTCACTACCGTGTTGTCCGTCCTTTCCAAAAAGTAACTCCAATACTGCCGTTTCTCTCATGCGTTGGATCCCTTCCTCAATGGTCTTCCAGGGCGTTCTGTGATRGTGCTCCTGCAGTCTGTCTCTGTGAACAAACCTCTCTCTTACATTCGTTATGAGCTGCTCCCAGAGAGGAAGGGGCCCTGGCTCCCTCATGAACAGTGACAATTCCCGGTACAAATGGTTAAGGGATACAAACTATTCCTAAGAAAATGAGTAAGGCAAAAGGCATAAATTAATGAAACCTTAATCTCTCTCTAATGTTTTTTTGATCATAATATCTCAGATGGTAGAAGAAAAAGGTTTATTCTGATAGAGTGCAGCAATCTGACCAGATCACGAGTTACCAACCACTTGTTACCACACAGTATAAATGTAGGAAAACAGTGAAGCCTTCATTTATTACTTAGTGTTAGARATGTATGATTTAACTCCTTCATTCCTCCTCTTTTCAAACATAGGATTTTTTTTTACTGAAAAAATTATCCCTATATCATTATCAATGACTGCTTGTCCTCCAGCTTTGCCCTGCAGATTTAACTGCTGTTTCTGTTAATTTGAACTCCATTTGCAGGTGTCTTTGACACCTTCTGAGCCTTTTCATGGCCCTTCATCAAGGACCTGAAAAGCCCACCTGAGGTGAATGCTTTTTTACACAGCTGGCATGCAAACAAACATCCCATGTGGTCTAGCAATCTAACCATCCTTTATAGAGCCCTCAGATGATAAACTGCTCTTTCATGTCCAGTCACAAATGTTGTACCTCCTACCTTCTCCATAAAGCAATGAAAACCCAACACATTATCTGCAATGAAGATGAAGGGTGAGAAGAGTCTGTGAGCTGSTTTGTTTCTTTGCCTGGGTGCCAAACAGTCCCAGTCCTCACTGTCAGAGAGCACAGTCATTATGGAGTTTCTGGTTTCATGCAGTGTGGGAATGCATCAGTGACAGACCTTTCTGTGGATTAATGAAAAAGGCCATATGGAAATATCAGTGTTCTTGGGGAGTGTGTTATCTATGGTTAGTCTGTGGTTGAAATGCAAGATATTTCGTCTGAATGTACTTTTTTATTTTTTTCTTTAATCTGTGAAACATTTTATCTGATATGTGGGTCTCATTATTAAGCTAGAATTGTGCATTCATACGTTAGAACAATGGGACACACTCCAACATCCTAAAGGCCTAAAGAGCAGATATAGGAAGGTAAAAGATAGTWTTACTGTTACATTTTCACCAATTGGACTCTGTGATACTATTTATTAGCCTCATTGTTATCTCTACCAGCTCCAGGAATGATTTCCATCCAATACTAYTGAGAAAGCAGAAAGTGAAAGGAGAAATGAGCTGGGACTTTTAGGGCATTTTGACTTTGGGAGAATTTCAATTGCAAGCATAAGCATAAAAACCGTTTTCTAACAGAGCAAAAATAGAGGTTTTAATTTGACATTTAGGTAAATGACATTCTTTGATTTGTGAACTTTGAAGCCTTTGCTCTGTTAACAGACAATGTTTTGCCAGACACCTGTCATTCTTTACATGCTATGTTGTTTCCATGGATTTTTATTGTTTTGTATTTCTGTCTACTCTCTTCATTCATGATGATTTTCAGTATCTCATAATGAATGAAAATCTGTAGAAAGTGTTGGACTCCTGGCAATATCTGCATAAAAAAGTAGTCTAAAAATACATCTACATTAACTATTACCGAAGGGCACTAGTGCTGACTGGTTTGGAAAAAGGAGTAATATAGGAATCTAAATTTAAATTAAACAAGTGAGCTAAATTGGGCTAAATTTTCCCTAAACTGGGCTTTTGGGGACCGTTTCAGGGCAAGAGCTGATAAAACTTGCTAATGGCTGTATTTTGTCAATGGACAGTCTGAAATGTGTGGTGAGTAGTTGAAAGGCTGCTGTGGGAAGGGGTAACCGAGTAAGTGCTTCYGTCCTGGCATGTTTCTCTGYGAGACACGGGCGCTTTAACCTCTTGCCAGACTGAAAGTGCAGGATGGTACAGAGAGCTGACAATGAACATGCAGAGCACCATGGGGTGTGTGCAGTTCACAGGCTGCAAGGGGAGTGTGACTGGCACCTGAATGAGGTATGAACATAAGTTCTCAACTGTGAGGGGGAAGGCCAGCAAAAGCTTTCTGTGCAGGCTCCTTTTTGCAGTGGAGCTCTCCTGGAACTGCTAACAGTTCGGTTCAGCTTAAGACTCTGCACGATTGAATGTGGTGTGACTATGGAGAAGAAAAGTGTGTAGCAGCAGTTTGTTTGGTGTGGTTTATAGGCTGCACGGTGAACGTGCATATTCTTAGACCATTGGCATGGAAGCAGCAGCTGGATGTGTTCTAATGTTAGAAACTAGGCTCTGTGAGAGGGGAAAAAAAGGACAGTCCATAGAGCTGAGAAGGAAGGTGCATAGCCCCAGTGCATGATGTGTTGGCTTGCTGCCATGAGAAGAAATTATCCAGCAACTGCTTCTGTGCTGGCACATTTTTGTGTTCAGAGTTACGGGAACACGCTGGTCTCTGCCTAACTGAAAGCTTGTGATGGTACACAGAGCTGAGGAGGAAAGTGCAGGGAAGTGTAGTGTGACTGCAGTTCACAGGCTGTAAGGAGAAAGTGACTGTCACTTGAATGTGACGTTACTAAAAGTTTCCCACAGTACAAGGGGCAAGATAAGAATGAGCTCTCTGTTCTGGCACATTTATCTGTGTGAGCTGCAGGTGGACACTTTTCAGCTTAGAGTCAGACTGCAAGAGGGTAATGGCACAAGTAGCCGAGAAGGAAGTGCATAGCAATGGTGTGTTTGGTGTAATTTATAGGCAGGAGGGCACCACCAAAGCTGCCTTTTTCTTCTAGTACCTCTTTTCAACGGGTGCACTGGCTGGAAACATTTTAAGGTTTGAAAATGGGATCTGACACAGTGAAAAAACATGACAGTACACAAAGCTGAGAAAGAAAGGTTTATAGCTCCATTTTGTAATATGTTCATGGAAGGCTACAAGGCGGAGGGGAACTGGAGCAACATCTCTCTGTCTCTGTGTGTGTGTGTGTGTGTGTGTGTGTGTGTGTGTGTGTGTGAAGTTTGCAGGATGTAAAGGGAAGAAAGCTGTCATTTGATTGCGGAGCAAATGGCCATTTCCGAACGTAACGGCCAAGGTCCGAGCAAGCTTTTCCTCCTGGCACATCTATCCATGCGAGATGTAGCCAGAAACTTTTCAATTTAGGTTCAGATTGCAAGCGTGACACAGAATGTGATGGTGCGAATAGCTGAGGAGGAAAGCGCATAGCATCGGCATGTTTTGACAGAAGCAGTTTGTCTGTCCTGACACATCTTTCTGTGCAAGAATGAGACAAACATTTTGGACTTTGAGGGACTGAATGTGTGTGATGCTACATTTAGGTGAGATTGAAAGTTTTGTGTACCATGGGTTTGTGTACAGTGGGCAATCTGCAAGGAAGAGTAACTGCCACTTAGTTTGTGGTGTGAATACAAGTTCGCAAATGGAAGGTCAGTGAAATATTTCTATTTTGGCACATTTTATTGGAGAGACCTAGACTTAGGATCTGCACATTTGGCAGTTTGGCAATAACCGGGGTACATTTATGCCTCTGTCAAGTTCACACGGCCAGCTAGTGGACGTTTGCACTGTCGCTGTTTAACAGCACCACTAGATAGTGCTGTGTAAACACAAAAACCCCCAAAGGGCAGCTCCAAAGGTGAAAACAGCTAGTCACTCTTCTCGAACAAAATGCATCAGAAAGGTTTTGTTGACCTTCCCATTCCGTGTTCGAAGTCTTATGTGCACCACACTCAAGCAGCAACAGGAACTTCTTCCCAGTTATATATGCTAAAGATGTTTTTCACTCTTGGAGATATCAGCAACCAAAATGAAAACATCCGACAAAAATATAACTCACACAAGTGCCAAGTGAGAAAGCTGTTGCTGGCTCCACCTTCAACTGCATCTCTTGAACTGCAGCACACACCATTGTATCTGCACTTTCTTTCTGAGCTCTATGAAGTAYGTAATCTTTCAGTCCCACAGAGTCAGGATCCAGGATTTCCAGGAAACTGCTGCTGAAATTTCGATTCCACCTCCAAAATTCAATAGATCCAAGGATTGCTCTGAGACCAAAGCTGCCAGGACAGAAAGCTCTTGCTAGTTATTACATCCCCTGGGAAGCCTATCATCTGCACCCGAAACACTGGGGCTACATGCTTTCCTTCATTTAGAAACAGTCATTCTCTTCCTGGAAAACACCATTGAAATTTYGATATGGGAGAAAGGGGCAGGCAACTCAGGAAGTGTTTAAAGATGTCGTTAGGTCATGTATGAAGAAAATTAGAGAAGCAAAAGCTCAATTAGAACTTAATCTGGCCACTTCTGAAAAGGTAAATAAAAAATGTTTTTATAAATACATTARTGGCAAAAGGATGGGCAAAGAAAACCTCCATTCTTTATTGGACACGGTGGGGAATATAGTTACCAAAGATGAGGAATAGACTAAAGTACTTAACACCTTCTTTTCCTCAGTTTTTAACAATAAGACAGGTCATCCTCA
The DNA here is from genome assembly GCA_018881555.1 of Amblyornis subalaris. NCBI lineage: Eukaryota > Metazoa > Chordata > Aves > Passeriformes > Ptilonorhynchidae > Amblyornis > Amblyornis subalaris. Next base: position 12,313,313 of record JACAXG010000006.1, on the reverse strand, counting down.
GGTCAAATGGCCTCCTGAGCTAGTAGACGAGGATGAGGAGGAGAATAGCCCCCCTGCAATCCAGGAGGAAGCAGTTACCTGCTGAGCCACTTAAATGCTCACAAGTCTATGGCACCAGATGGGATCCATCCTAGAGTGATGATGGAGCTGGCTCGCCAAGCTGTTCTCCATCATTTATCATTAGTCCTGGCTGACCAGGGAGGTCACAGATGACTGGAAGCTGGCTAATGTGATGGCCATCCATAAGAAGGGCCAGAGAATCTGGGAAACTACAGGCCTGCTCAGCCTGACCTCAGTACCTGGCAAGGTTATGGAACAGATCATGCTGAGTGCACTTTATGCACCTGGGCAATTTACTCACTGAAATGGTTTAAATGATTTGGGAGGGGATGATTTGGGAAGGGATACTTTGGGAGGAGATGATTTGGGTGGCAGTGATCTGGGTGGGGAATGATCTGGGTAGGGAGGATTTGGGAGGGATGATTTGGGAGGGCATGATTTAGGAAGGGACGGTTTGGGAGGGGATACTTTGTGAGGAGATGATTTTGGGTGGGCATGATCTGGATAGAGAGGATTTGGGAGGGGATGATTTCAGAAGGGATGATCCTGGGGGCGTGATCTGGGAAGGGATTATTTGTGTAGGGATGATTTGTGTAGGGATGATTTGTGTAGGGATGATTTGTGTAGGGATGATTTGGGAAAGGAAGATTTGGGAAAACGATGATTTGTGTGGGGATGATTTGGCAGGGGATGATTTGGGAGGGGGTCATTTGGGAAGGGATGTTTTGGGAAGAGATGATCTTTGGGTGGTGATTTGGGTGGGCATGATATGTGGGGGGATGACTTGGGAAGGGATGATCTTGGGGGGTTGATCTGGGTGGGGATGATCTGGGAAGGGATGATTTGCATAGGGATGATTTGGGAAAGGAAGATTAGAGAAAGCGATGATTTGGGAGGGGATGATTTGTGTGGGCATGATTTGGCAGGGGACGATTTGTSTGGGGATCATTTGGCAGGGGATGATCTTGGTGGGTTTGATTTTGGAAGGATTGATCTAGGAAGGGATGATTTGGGTGGGGGTGATCTGGGAAGGGATGGTCTGGGTGGGGATGATTTTGCAAGGGATGGTTTGGGAAGGGATGATTTTGGTGGGGATAATTTCAGAAGGGATGGTTGGGGAAGGGATTTTGGTGGGGAGGATTCCGGTAGGGAGGATTTGGGAAGAAATTTTTTTGAAGGGATTGCTTGGGAAGAGATGGTTTGGGAAAGGATTATTAGGGTGCAGATGATTTGGGTAGGGATGATCTGGATGGGGATAATTTGGGAAGAGATTATTTGGGTGGCAGTGAGTTTGGAAGGGATGATCTGGGAGGGGAAGATTTAGGAAGGGATGATCTGGATGTGGATTATCTGGAAAGGAAGGATTTGGGACAGATGATTTGGGAAGGGATGATCTGGGAAAGGAAGATTTGGGATAGCATGATTTGGGAAGAGATTATTTGGGAGGGATCAAAGTGGGGATGATTTGGGAAGGGTTGATCTTGGGAAGGCTTTATCTGGGAAGGGATGATCTGGGAGGGGATGGTCAAGGGTGAGGGGTGGGCATGCAAGGGAATACAAGGCAAGGAAATGGTTCGGTTTCTAAGCCAAGGCAAGTGAGAGGTACATTCAAGGATTGCTCGCAGGTGAAAGTGGCCAGGACAGACTGCTCTGTCCAGCCTTGATCTTGCGTGAGCTGTCTCTAATCTGCACCTAAAACACTGGGGCTACGTGCTGTCCTTCCTATGCAAAAGAACTGTCATTGTGGTCCCAGAGCCCAAGGGTGAAATGTGGATTGCCTGTCCAAAATTCAATACATGCAAGGATTGTTGCCAGACAAAAGCTGCCTGGAAGGATGGACCTGGCTGCACGTGACCTCCGCTGKGCTCCCTCTCATGTGCCACTGAAACACTGGGGGTACGTGAAGGCCTTGAGGGTCCTTGGAGGAGCAGGCAGGGCAAGGCAAGGCCAGGAAATGCCCGGAGAAAAGCAGTCTTGAGTTCCAAGTGAACAAGGTTGTGCAAGGTAATGGAGGGGTTCGAGGGCAAGGCAAGGAAAGTGGTGGCTTTGCAAGGCAAGGTGAGTGAGAGGTTGGCAAGGCAATGAGAGTCCTAGAAGAAGGAAAGGCAAGGTTGGACCTGGACAAATGGGTAGGGAAGTCAAGGTGGGGGGTGGGTGAGCAAGTCAATGCAAGGCAGTGGAGGGAAGGAAGGCTTAGGGAAAGCTACAGGGGGACAGTAAGGCAATGAAAGGTGTGGGGAAGCAAGGCAAAGTAAAGGAATGGTCAGGAATGACAAGGAAATGCAAGGTTGGGTAGAAAAGGCAAGGCAAGGGAGGGGTAGGCAACACAATGGGTGTCGTAAGAGGAGCAGTCCATGCACAGCAAGGGCAAGAGAAAAGCGGTAGAGAAGTCAAGGTGGCGGGTGGGTGAGGTCAATGCAAGGCAACGGAATGGTAGGAAGGGCAAGGGAAGCACATGGATGAGTCAGGAAGGCAAAGGAAGGGATAGTCAGGAATGGCAAGGAAATGCAAGGCTGGGTAGGAATGACTAGGAAATGCAAATGAGGTGTAGGCCTGGCAAGGAAAGGCCCTGGAGGAAAGCAGTAGGCAGGTCAAGGGTGGGGGATGGGCATGCAAGGGAATGCCAGGCAAGGGAGGGTTAGCAGGGCAAGGCAAGGAAGCTGTTGAGTTTCCAAGGCAAGGCAAGTGAGAGGTACATTCAAGGATKGCTCGCAGACAAAAGTGGCCAGGACAGACTGCTCTGTCTGTCCTTGATCTTGCATGGCCATCTTTCTTCCCTTTACATCATGCTAACTCCATACACGCACGTGCACACACACACACACACAGTGGAGCCATGCACTTTCTTTCTTTCTCAGCTATACTCACCCATACCCCACCTTGACTTCTCTAGTGCTTTTGTCTTGTCTTTGCCATGCATGGACTGTTCCTCTTAGGACACCCATTGTGTGAGACTCTCCATTTGAGCTGGTCAGCACAGGCCATATTGACAGTCAACTGACAGCCAATAGAGAAAAAGACACATTTTTAAATAGTGTTGCTCTGCATCTGTTTTGGAGACATAATATACTTGGGTGAGATTAACTTCACCTTGAACCAAGAGACATCCATTAGACATAATCACTGAGCACGGGCACTCTGAAAATGTCAAACCATACACTGAAAATCCGTTGGCATTTTCAAGCACCATTGCACCTGTTGACAAGATATTTTCAGTGAAAAATTACATCCTGGCTAAGACTGAGAAAGCAGACTGTTGAACTGGAGTGCAATATCACTGATCGATTTAAAATTACACTCCATTAACTTAAAGAAATGTCTCTATAAATTGAATCTGAAGAAGGAGAGATCTGCTCCATACTAGACACACCAGAAACAACTGTAATTTCTATATAAGGTGTTACATTTACAAATAAACGAACTAAACCCTGTAGATCCTGTCAGCTGTAAGATAACCGAAACAAGAAAAATGGCTGTTTTTTGTGTTTTATATTCTGCATGAAGCTTACCACCAGATGCCAGTCTTACACTAGAAAAATAGTTAAAAGAAGTAAGATAAACTAAATTTTGAATAAAAATTAGAAAATTATTKCAAAAAATTCAAAGATGACTTCGAATGTGGGTTTGTTTGTTGTTTTTTTTCTTTTGTTTTTTCATTTTGTCTATTGCTATTCCTCTGAAGCAAAATCTTTGTCTAAAATACCTTGCTTCTTTTAATGTGCACCACTGAACAGAATAAAGAATTCATGGTTTAAGGGCAAGGCAATTATCTTAATAACTGGAAGACTCAGGGGGATTCCCAGTACTCACAAAACAAGTGGTCTGCCTATGCTTCACAAGTCTTTTTGACTGAGTAGCTCTTGTTTATGCAAATTGGAAGTCTAAACAGAAGATTAATGACTTCTTAAGTTAAATGTGTCTTCCAAAAGGTTCAATTTCCTCTCTAAAGTTCATCCCCATGGCTTTTAATTCCTTAAAGCACCATTCTTATGTGTATCTTTGACAAGCTATGGTTTATGAAGATGCCTGTTCAATACACCACCAGAAACACTTGTTTTATGCATATTTACAGAAATATATAATCTTTTTTATTTGCTTTGAAACAAATAACTTCTTACTGTCAACAAACAAATGAAATGTCACACTTAATTTATTCCGTTTCGGGGCTGCAGAGGAGATATTGAAAGGGTATAGACAGTTAACTAATATTGAATCTGGAACAAGTGAAGATAAAAAGCCCAAAGTCCCTAATTTACATAATTGATTAAACTGCCAAAAATTAGGACATCAGATAAAAAAAGGACTGTTCAACATCTGACTGAACCATTTAGTCTAAGTTAATTCTTTGAGATCTGTTGTATGGTCAGGGAAGAAAGGCACCTTGACAGTGTGCTTCTCCCCTGATATGAAAGACTTAGAAGAGATACATCACTGCGTGCACAGAGGTATTTTAGAATCACAGTGTCTTACAGTATTTTGGGCTGGAAGGGATCTTCAAAAAGCATCTAGTCCAACCCCCCTGCCATAACCAGGGACACTTTACACTAGAGCAGGTTGCTCAAGGCCCCATCTAACCTGACCTTGAACACTTCCAGGGATGGAGCATCCATAACTACTGGGGCAACCTGTGTGATTTTCTCACAAACCTCATTGTAAAAAGTCTTGTTTCCTATATTCAATCTAAACCTACTCTTAGTTTAATACCACTACCCCTTGTCTTGTCACTACAAGCCCTTGTAGAAAGTCTTTCTCCACCTTTCTTATAAGCCCCTTTTATACCCTGAAAGGCTGCAATAAGTCTCCCCAGAGCCTTCTCTTATCCAGGCTGAGGAACCTCAACGCTGTCAGCCTTTCCTCATAGACGAGGTGTTCCAGCCCCCAATCATCTTCATGGCCCTCGTCTGGACTCACTCCAACAGGTGTTGTTATGTTGGGGGTCCTAGAGCTGGACACAGGTGGGGTCTCATGAAAGCAGAGGGAGAAAACCATGTCCCTCAACCTGCTGGCCATTCTTCTTTTTGATGCAGCTGAGGAGACAGTTGGCGTTCTGGGCTGCAAGTGCACATGGCCGGATCATGTCCAATTTACCATTCGCCAGTATCCCCAAGTCCTTCTCTACAGGGCTACTCTCAATCTATTCATCAACAAATATCATCACCTGTATTGATATTGAGGTTTGTCTTGATCTAGGTGCAGGATAGTTCTCTTCTTCTCGTTGAACTTTATGAGTTTCATGTGGGCCCACTTTTTCAGCCTGGCAAGGTCCCTATGGATGGCATCCTTCCCTTCAGGGTATCAAGAACACTACTCAGCTCAGTGTTGCCGACAAACGTGCTGAGTTTGCACTCAATACCCACTGTCTATGTTATTCATAAAACTATTAAATAGTATTGGTCCCAGTACAGGCTCTAGAGGGAGCCCACCCATTACTGTTTTTCCACTTGGACATTGAGCCTTTGACTACAACTCTTCGGATGCAGCCATCCAACCAATTTTTTATGCATCTCATGGTCTATATTTTCCCGGTATAATAACAAGGATGTTATGGGGCACTACATCAAAGGACTTAGAGAAGTCCAGGTAGATGACATCCAAGTGCTTCTCTTGTACACTGAGGTAGTTGCTCCATCACAGAAGGCCACTAGGTTAATCAGGTATGATTTGTGTTTGGTGATGCCACGTTGGCTGTCTCTAAGCACCTTCCTGACATCCGTATGTTTTGACGTACATTTCAGGATGATCTTTTGCGTGACTTGTTTCATTATGCCTTCACTTCATGACTGAAGTGATGCCTAGTATCTTTGGAAAATAAAGGCTGAGGCCTAAATAAGAGGGTAAAAAGTAAAAATTTATTAAAGGATTTGGAGAAAGCAAAGCTTTCCCAGGGATAACCCTGGGACCCCCGCTGCGCAGGCTTTGGGCCCAATCCTGCCGAGCGGGGTTCCAGCAAGTGTAAGTTATACAAAGGTAAAAAGGGTACAAAAAGCGTAAAAAAGTCTGTGTAGGTGTTCGTGCTTGTACTATTATAGGGGTAACATAGTTTTGAAATATTCTCCAATGAAAAGCAGAATTTTGTCGCACTATTCCTTGTGGCAAGTTTCTATTGGAGATTCTCTGCTTACTTCAATAGTTTATCGAGTCTAACTCTGAATGCTTAAAGGCTGATAACTTGGTTCTGTTTTGTCTGTAGGAAAGGGATACAAGGTTTCAGGATAGAGGTTATAGGATTATAGGGGTACTAATATATAAAAGTATCAAACTAAAATACTACTAATCTAAAAAGCATAAAAACAAAAAAATCTCTCTGGCATAAGAATTCTTGACATCCAGCTTTTAGGTTGAACATTTGATTTTTAGATGGCTAGAAATAGAAAGAATTATTGCTGTCAAAGTATTCATTTAATGTCACAGGCTACTCTGCAACTAAGTCCTGACCAAGCCACTGAACACAACTTGCTCATCTTTCTGGATCTGAGACTCGAACTGGCTTTACACAGCAAGAAACCTTTCCCAGATATGTTTACAGCGTTCCAAATACATCTGCTTATACTTGGTGTGACCAAATCTCCCCAACACATGGGATTTCTTTTTTCTTCTGTAGAACAGGGAGAAAATTCTAGAAGCTTAAAGAGGAAGGAAAGATGCTATCTGGAAGGGATTCATTCTTACAGGCCAGATCCAGTGAGTATGAGGGGCAGTGGGGAAACAATTGTGCCTTCTACATCTCCAGGCGCACCACTGTGCCATCCCTCTGCTCACTGCAGCTGAACCAGCTGTGAGAGAGACTCAGTAAGAAGCTCCCAGCTAAGCACACACCTGAGCTACTTTATTAACTTTTATTAGTAATATTCCAATGCAGGGAACGCCTTTATTTGCATTTAAACAATGAATAGCATTGAATCTACCTGGAATCTAAAAAACACTACATATGTATAATTAAGGTTTAAAGAGACTTACTATTAGTTATCTAAAGATAGACTTCAGTTAGAGACATACCAGAGTTTGAGAGAAGAATGTGATATATGAAACTAACAGCATTGAGCTTTGCTTGCAAAGTTGGATGTTTCTGACTTAGACTCCATATGCGATCAAGAAAGACAGAGAGAGAGAGTTCTCTGGGAAGCATTACTTAGCACCCAAGCTGGAGTCAGGCTTTCAAGTGCTCTTTGAAGGAGTTTTTATTTTTTTTTCTTTTTTTTTTTAAATTTTTTTAAATTTTTTTTTTAATCGAGCACAGAATGGCCAGATGCCTCACTCAGGAACTTTTAGGATGTGCTTTGCAAACGAGGTAATTTACGTTTTCCTTTTGTCACCATCAATAAAGCAATCTGTTCACATACTTCCTTGGGAAGATATAAAGCAACTTATAAGTAAATGTGCTAGCCAGTTATTCAAAAGAAGCAATTAATTAATTTTTAATGTGGCTAGAGCAACCAAAGGATGCTTGACAAACAAACTAGATATCGGGGGGTGGCACTCGGTCACAACTCAGTCTACCTTATCCTTATTCTAGGAACCACTTTAAAACAACTTTCGTAAGTTACATATGTCCACATATTTAGCTGATTTACATATCAGCTAAACACACACTCTAACAACTTTGGGATTCTAATACATTTCCTCCCTGCTATTCAAAATTTCTTTGCTTTATTAAAAAAAAAAAATTATATGTAATAAAATTTATCTCTCTGGGAAATTTAGTTTATTCTTTTCAAAACTGAAAGAGGATAATTAGATGTGTGTCAGGTCTTTTGGTTTTATTTTTTCATTTAATATGGAAAGTTATTATTTCAGTGATTTAATTTAATTTTGGAGAAATTTCTAATTAAGCAATAGAATATGAAGATGACTAGTGGAAAATGTCCATACAAGMATGTGTGTGGGCACAACACAGCTAGTGAAAAATTATTTGAAAATAACTTGATACTTGATGGTTACTGTGGTATTCTGTTAAATTATACAAACAGCGAATGGTATCCATTTCTCTTTCCTCATTAACAAAAGTCATTGTTCTAGTGCCAGTTTCTGCTCAGGGGTCTCTTTTGATGCTAACTGTATACAGCATAATTATGTCAAATTAGTATGGATCTAATTAAAACCAGACCTCATCCAACACACATGCAAAAAACCCCCTCAGTCTTTTCATCAATCCARTTTGAATTATCATAATTTCAAAATTTTAATCACATTAAAATGTTCACCAGTTCACTCTGTAACGGGAGAGAGACTGTTGGTGTTGTCATATTCCTGGTTGGATACCTGTCCGTACTTGCACGGTGATATATTTGAAATACCTTTCAATATTAACTACTTGAGTTGCAGAAATTGACCTCTGAGATGCAACAGTGTATGTTTTGAGTGAGAAAACATAATTACAGAGAGGAAAATAAATACTCTTGATTCAACCATATTTATGGAAATTTTTATTAAAAGTGCAGTTTGGTAGGCTGGCAACTGTACTCTGCTCCTTTGTATTTTGAAACCACATGGTTATATTGCATATGACAAGGTATAGCTTACTATTGATAAATCKTAAGATGAAAAATACACTGTAATAATTTAATGCCATTTTGTCTAAAGCAGTGTTGGATATTATAAAATCGTGAGTTTCACCGAACAAGGCGAGGGTATTTAGAGAAGGGAGGTAAAAATTTTAATTCCTTAGGCTTTGATCAACATAACTAGCCATCTCTTGTGATGTGCATAAATGTTTGCAAATTTGGTCATGTAACAATGCAGTACAGTGAACAGGTTTCATGAGTACAATTGATTAATGTAAACATGGTCACATTCTGGAGATTAATTTGACATCATTCTGGTTGGGGAACATACTAATTGGCAATAACTTTCAGTAGCCCAGACATTTAATTATTGCTTTGTTTTATGCCTTCTCTATTTAGTGATATTTCCAGACACACTGCACAAGTGAATTTTTGTCCAGGCCAAAACCATTCATTTTGGATCACACATACACACAAATTAAGCATTAAAAAAATCTCTAAACATCTAAGCATACTAATTGCGCTTAGTAATTTCACTGAGCACTGAGACATTGTACTATTACAAGGCCCTAGACTATACCACAGCTCAAGAACGTTTCAAGAATGGTTGGTGGCAAAACTCCCATTGGCTGCAGAACTAAAGAGTCACCATCATATACAAAACAACTACAATCAGTAATAAAATGGAAGCAATAACTTTTGCAATTTTTCACAAAAGAAGAAGCAGATGCTAGAGGGAGGTATTGCGGTTTGCTTCCAGTTAGATATAACAGGTATAAAAACAACTCTGAAAAACCTATTAAATAATAAAAAGATCTCCTACTGGGAATAAATTTAACAAATAGCAAAAAGTCTTGAGCCAATCTAAAGACATGTGCAATTATTCAGTTTATATTTGCTTTGTTTGTTATTCTGTTATTCCAATTCAATTCTTCAGTAGATGGAAATTTTGCTTTTAATGAGCAGAAATAAAGAAAAATTACAACCCTTCTTATTGTCCGCAATAGAGTCAGCTGTATCACAAGATAATTTTGTTCTTCTAAGCACTGGGATGAATGGTTATGTGTGGTAACTGACTCAGAAGACCCTCAGCTCAGTCAACAAAGTCTTGAGTGGCTTTGTGTACATCAGTCACTGCGGGAACTCGCTCTTGCAGACATGTGAGCTGAGTCAAGCCTGCTAACCATGAGCAAAGCTGGAGCAAGGAGTGGTGTTGCTGCAGTAGCAAAGATCCTACATCCAAAGAGGAACCTCCTTTGTCCTGTCTTTTAGCTTTCACCTTTTCTGCAGAAGATATTCAGGTGCAAGAGGACATGAAGGCCACCACATATATTTTTCAGAACTCTAAAATTAGACCAAAAGAATGTAATACATTATATTCCACAATATTTGTGGAAGGGTTGGGACAGTCCTGAATTATTCTGTCAAGTTTAATCACCTAACAGAGCATTTTTCTCCCAGCTATGCTGTATTTCTCCCAYAGCATATACGTTTTATTGTTTTTGATTTATTATGTATGTGTTCATTTCCACCTACTATTTAATATTTAACCTACAATTTAATTAATTATTATGATCACAATGAAAAAAAACCCACAACCTTAAAATTAACCTCCCAGGACACAATATATGATTCATATATAGTGTCATGTTTTTGTTTCATTCTCAGCTGCAATCTTTCTTCATATGGATTTTTTTTTTCTGGTAGAAATACTAAACATATAATCTTTTAATTCTGTATATCAGTCTGAACTGTATAGGGGAACAACTCCCATGGTTTGCCAATATTCAGGTTACTAAAAAACCCCCTACTCATATGTAGTGTCTCATTCTTCAAAATTCCAGTTGAAGAGCAATACCAGCAGCAAGACATTAACCTTTCAGAAGGCACTTTGAAATGACTCAATTAGTGCCTGCGAGACTATTTCATTCTGAAAATCTAAAAATATATGATAGCTACATAATGCCTAAAGCACATTGAGACGTCATCTCTACTGAAAATGTCCACCATAAAATACATTGCTATGTTAGTTTTGGAGTGCTGCTCTATCAGTTACATTTACACCACAAATACAATATAATTGCAACTCTTCCTGTTCACCCCCTCGCTCTTACATTAAACAGAAAGGTTGTGCAAGCAGTAGGTCTAATTTTAAATTTTTTTTAAATTCTAATTTTTAAAATTACATTGGTTATACTAGTGCAACTTAAGTCTCATTTGATTTTCCATATGTTACTGAAGGCATCATGGAATGAGATGGGTTAGGGTTAGGTGTAGCCCTGCATTTTGCAGTTCTTCAGTTGTGCAGTGTTTTAAGTTCGGTAAATAGTTTCTCACGCACTTTTGTACAAACATAGCTCTTGTTATTGTAACCGGCCTGATGTTTTGAATTCCTAGTCTATGTGATAGACAATTCCGTTGACCAGTGGACAGCAGGAGGTGGTATTCTCATCCTCCAATCCATGGTGGTTTCTGAAAACATATAAATAAAGACCAAGGGCAGAGGCCGCTCTCTTTTTCCCCTTTGCTTCCTTGGCTTCTGCCCTAGCTGGTGGACCCTGATAACTGCGTCTCATGTGCTTATTTCRTGTCCAAGAGCGACAGGTTAGGGGTTAGGGGTTAGGGTTAGRGCTAGGGTTAGGGTTAGGGGTTAGGGTTAGGGTTAGGGCTAGGGTTAAGGGTTATAGTAGTCTGCAATAATRTGYCTGTTTTAATTTAGATGTTTGTTATATTCGCTTTAGCGTTCGGGTTTTGGGTTAGAGTTTAGGTGAAGGTTTATTATTGTCTGCAATAATATGTCTGTTTTAATTTAAATCTCTTTTATATTTGAAATTCTGTAAAAAGTGACTTTTTTTCTTTTCTTCTAGCTTTAGCAAAAAAGATATCTGGTATCTTGACCAAATTTTGGATTGGAGAACTTCAAATGTTATCTAGGAAAACACAATTAATTCCTTTTTCTGGGCCATCTTGGAGTTGAATTTAATAGCTTCCAATGTAAGAGTGGTATCAAAGGAAACCAGTTCTTTTACAGCTGCCATGTAGTTCTTTGAGATACTGATTTTTAGAAGGTCTTTTTTTCCAGTTAGATAAATTGGGTTAGGTTTAGGGTTAGGGTTAGGSTTAAGGGTTATAGTAGTCTGCAATAATATGTCTGTTTTAATTTAGATCTTTGTTACATTTGGGTTTGCGTTCGGGTTAGGGTTCGGGTGAAGGGTTATTATAGTCTGTAATAATATGTCTGTTTTAATTTAAATCTCTTTTATATTTGAAGTTCTGTAAAAAGTGACTTATTTTCTCTGCTTCTAGCTTTAGCAAAAAAGATATCTGGTATCCTGACCAAATTTTGGATTGGAGAACTTCATATATTGTCTAGGAAAACACAATTCAATCTTTTTTCTGGGCCGTCTTGGAGTTGAATTTAATAGCTTCCAATGTAAGAGTGGTATCAAAGGAAACCGGTTCTGTTACAGCTGCCACGTAGTTCTTTGAGATACTGATTTTTATAAGCTCTTTTTTTYCCAGTTAAATAAATTGCATGTCTGTAAAAAACTACAAATCTCTTACATCACCTATCTCATTGCGTCATGATATTTTAACAAGTCAGYGTTAGTGTAATAACATTTTTCTGTCCCCGAAAAATATTGCTTCTCTCATTAAAAAAACAACCATGCTGAGGTTTTTGTGGAAATTTGTCAGTCTTCTCAATTAGATCAATTTCATGGAAAATCACTGCTGAGGCTGCTGAAGAGCTTCATCCCCATGTGAATCAGTCATCAGGTCATTGCCTCTTCAAATGGATACCTGACAGGTCTGTGTCCTTTTCTCCTTATTGGATGCTAGCTGGAGTCAGGAAGAGTTTCCCAGAGCACCTCAGATACTACTGCATTTCTGAGAGAAAATAATGAACAGCACTTCCTCTTCATATATGCATTTGAAAGCCAAAATGTTTTTCCTAGCTTTCCTTTGATTGGTTACTGATATTTGTTAATAATGGTGTCAATTTTATTCTCTTTTCAAGTAGGCTTACATTAAATGAAAGAATACTCAAATATCTTTCAAGTTATTTGGTTTATTGCAGATATTACATGTTTTCTGTCTTTTTTTTGTTTGTTTCATGTGTTACATTTGAGGCCATTGACGCTAAAAAATGTTACGGGTTTTTGTTCCTTGACATGTGAATAATTACAGTGTAAAAAAGGTAAACTGTCACTTCTTTAAGTAAGATTTTAATTTCATTGAGGTCACTGACAACGTATGAAGTCAAAGTAAAATTTGTCATCATCTRCAACAGAGGAAAAATGTTCGTATTATCTGATAATATAAGAAAGGATAAACACTAGTTGAAGTGCAGTTGATAGATAGGAAAGATACAAAACACATTCCAAAACAGATATTTAACCATATGAATCTGTGAATTCTCAAGGATAGCTAATTGAAGGATTGCAGAAATTAAATGAGACCCAGCATCTTAGTACAATTACTTAAAGCAAACAATTAAGATTCAAATAGAAATGGTATTGGTAATGACTATGAGTGCTAATTATTCACTCTCTGATGAGAGTTGCAGGTTTCAATAGCTCAAATCTAGAGTAATTCAGAAAGAACACTATATTAACATGAGACAGCACAGTGCAAGCACCTAAACATCTTTGTCCATGCTGTGGACCAAGCTTAATCATTTTTTAAAACTACTACAAGCAAAATAAAGTATGTGCTTGTGTTGGGGAAGGATATGGTCTGAAATCTTTGAAGGAATACTGCATTCTACTAAACCCCAGGTCATCTATTTCTTGTTCCAGACGTGAATGATCACTTGTATTCCAATATATGCCATATAGCTGATCTCTGCAAGAGTGTGAGCATGAAATCTAGCTACATGCCATTATAAGGGTGCAAATCTTGCTATTCATCACTAAGGTATCCTGAGGAAGGGTGCTCCAAAGCCTTGCAGGCTGCTATAAAAACATGGCCTCTTTTGCTTGTCCTTCACTGGGTGTCAAGAGAACCTCTGCAGAATACCATTCTCAAAAACYCTCTGAGGCTTCTCAAAATCTGTTTACATCTTTATCTTACAGAACTTCATTGCTATGTTACGGATATTTCTTATAATAAAACACTAAAAGGAGAGCTTTCAGAGTCATGCCGGGAAATTGATTGGTGCTGGTCATATCTTAAATGCTATTGGAAACTCAGTGTGTAGAGAGGAGACAAAGCAAAACTGGAAACTTGTATTTCCAGTGTTAAAAAAAAAAAAGAGATTACACTCTCCTTCAAAAGCCACAATGTTTTCAGATGTTCTTTTTCAGTGTAAATTACACAAACCACGAAAGTTATACATCTGATTGTCAATATTATTATCTAACGGCAAGCTCTATATTTCACCCAAGTGTGAGTTCTTTCAAATATTATACTCTTTTCAGGCATACTCAAAGTCCCATCCCTCTCATTATTTTACCATGCTCAGCTAGTTCCTTCTTCACAAATTGACTGACCCTATGAAGAAAAAAAAGGTCACACCTTTACTAAATTACAGTAGTAAGTAAAATTTATGAAAACGTGGGTGGAGTGCAGGGGAAGTAAACTCCATTCAGCCAGAAAAGACAATCTTGTGAATAGTAAAGCTGTTTTATTGCAAACTATATCCTAAGACTCTTGCAGATTTGTCTACCATAATGAAAGGTTTTGGCAGARTCCAGAATTTCTGTGACAATTCAGTCTTCCAGTCTGTTTTGGTCAGTATTTTTAAAGCAAACAAAAGAATTTTAGATTTTACTTTTTCAGGCAGTTTTTTCAAGAAAATTTCCCTGGGCTTTTGGACTTTACAACAACTTCATATAAAAACAATCCTTCACTGAGTTATTATCTCCACTGTTACTTCTGTTTGGACGAAGATGTAATGTAACCAAGGAATACACACAATAATTATTCTCTCCCTGGAGTTTCTATTTACTCAGAATGACTCAAGCGCAATTATTCCCAATATATTTTCATATGCATATTTTCTCTTGCATTTACCTAGAGTTTTTCTCATTCTTTCCTACTGCTTGGATTTTTGATGCATTTTGTAAATATCCCAGATTATTTTGGGGTCACATCGCTCAAGAGGTACAGTGGTTGCCCTTTACCCTGATAGCAAGAACATTTACATATTCCATTTACAATTTAATTGAACTTTCCCCTGTTTCACAACAACTCTTAAAAATGCTTGAAAGCAAATCTCATGAGAACACGGGAGTAACACCTGTAGAGTAATTACAAGAAAGCTGTCCTGGAGAAATGAGTTTTAGAGTGCATATGAAGTGAAATTTACAGTGTGTATTCCAAGCCCCAGAAGGCCCAAATGGAATACACAGCTGCCATTTAAGTGAAAAACAGAAACTTGAAATGTAGCATATGGCTATGACTTTCAATGAACTATTCTAGTAAATGTTTATACTTAAATGGTGGAGCTTGTGAAAAGAGCTGAGCACTGAAACAGAGTGCAGAGATACAATTAGGAAAATAAAAAACTCCAAGTTTTCTAAAAGATTCATATCTTTATAGAAGCTGCACACAGTCACCCAAAATCACTAAGAATATTAAAGAATTTAATATTTGATGCTGTCTTCTCTAAACTGAGGTATGATTTCTTGAGTTTTCTAGATGTTTATACTGCCCTGGTGTACAAGACAAGATTGTCTGTACCCAACAACAGTTCTATAAAAAGCTGTATCATGGATGCATTTAAATACAGAGCAAACAATCCATTCTTTTTTTGTTCCCTGAAAAAGTAGGAATAAAATTTAAATATTTTGCAAAAGAGAGATAGTAGTCTTCCTAGGGTAGAAATCTTTTAAAACAATGACMAAAAAACAATCAACAGTCAGTCCCACTGGCTTTCCATAATGAAGTTTTGTATCTATAAAGTAAGTCACATTTCTGTGAGAGAGAAGAGGGGGTTTTGACGGTAAATATCCATCAAAAAGCATCATAAATTAGAATATTTTATTGATTATTGATCTAATATTTCTTTCCTTTGGAATAACTTGGACTTCATCTTCCATGTTTTGGACAGCTTAACAGTATGGTTATTTACTTTAAAGATGGGCAAGAGTCGCTGTATTTTCAGACACTGAGATATGAAAATTTGCTTTTACCTTCCTTGGTACAAAAGTTTTCAAATATAAAAGATTTAAAAAATATTTTTATCTTGTCTTAAATTGTCATTAAATTCAAATATATTAATAAAAATATCAATTATTACTTTTACATACATCTAAGAACCAAAAGGAAAAATATTAGGAGATGAAAATATTTAATGCCAGTTCATTTGTTAATAATGGTACAAATACAAAATTCTGATGTGAAACCTACTGAAAAGTTGTGCATTACCCAAGCTTCATAATGTTAGAAGTTGCAAGAGGCTGAGGACAAACATTGCCTAACCTTAATTAAGACAGAGATTCTTTATTAGTTCAGTAAATAGATCTGTTAATTTGGGTAGAATAGAGAAAAATGAATATTTGTGCATTTCCCACAGAAGTCAAAAAGACTGCAGTTCCTTAGAAAAGGACATATTTATCAGCAGAGGAAAGTCAGTACTATGCAAAAAGCAGATTTTTTTTGCACTCTACTGGAGGCAGGAAAGATGAAAGGAATCGGAAGGAGAAAATAGTGATGAATTATTTTGCTAATAGCAGACACAGACACTAGATGGGGATGGATGTCAAAACAAAAATATTGCTTCCAAAATTCACTTTTGCTGCTAAGAATCTAGGTCATATTATATGTAAGGAATTAACTGGGGATGCTTTATAAGTTCCCTGTGATTTCCATTTTCTTTTTATATACATCTAGAAATATTCTAATCTGGGCTAGTAAAAAATTACTATTTTCCTTTTTTTTTTTTTTTTTCCCCAGTGTACAGCTTTTACTTCATTCATCTGTGTCATGGAGTGGGTATAACCAAAATGTGTATTCTGTCACCATCCACACCACTGAGTCGTTCACAGTAGCTGSGTACACACCTGGTCCCTCAGGCTATGAGCTGAGGAGAGGCAGACCATGTGAGGTGGGGTATTGTTTCTTATCTCAACCTTGATAACTCCCCCGGGAAACAGCAGCACCACCYATCCTGAGAGGGTCGTCTCTGCGAATGGCCCATTACCAAACTGAATAGGCACCAGCAGAACAGAACTCCAGAAATATCCTATGACTCATAGGATTACATCACCTCCGTTGTGAAACTCCTTGCCCTGGAGGAGGTTTCAACTAAGAACCACCAGATAAAAGGAAGGCCCAGGGACTGAGGCACCACCACCACTGGGTACTCAGTGGAGAACCTGAACTCCCACGGCAGGACCAGACCTTTCCTACCAGACCACTGCCAAGTAGTACTGGACTGCAGCCATCATCCCAACGGGACTGCAACCACTGCCAGGTTGCCCTGTGACTCTGTCAGTTTATGCCAGTGTTTCTGTGTTACTGCATTTATTGTCATCTTTCTATTAAATTGTAACTCCGACCTAAGAATCTCCAGGTATTTTTTTGGGGGGTAATTTCTCCAGCTGGTTTACTTTCAAACCAGCACAATCTGACACACAAAAGAAGAGACTAAATAAAATCTTTTAAGATTTCCACCAGCAATTCACCACCAAATATTAAAAAGAGGTCCTCCATTCCACTTAGTCCGCTTTGCCTAGTACTGATGCTTGAGGCTTTTCCTGCCTAAAGACAGTATTATCTCAAGCCATCTTTTACACTTGAAATTTAAGGAAGAAAGTAGCTTTAAAGAAAGCAAACTAGAAAGCCTTTATGGTGGCTGTGTAAGCAGAATGAGAGGCTTATCACATGGAGGTGAGTGCTCATTTACCTACTCTTCTGAGAAATTCAAAGGGTGTTTAAAGAAGAGCTTTGAAACATGGGAGCAGCCCAGCTCCTGTCACAGGGTTCTGGAGGTTTCTTTGTAGATGTTTTTCTTGACACCTCTGAACATTTTGTGTTCACACTCTAGCAAACAACCCACAGCACAAGACCCCAGGGTTTTCCATTGCCAATATATTTCCAGGTGCTGGGGGTGTCAGAGACACTGATATGGTAGAGCTGCATGGGGAAACAGAAAAGAGATGTCTCCCCTCTGGGAAAGGTCCAAGTGGAAAATTCAGGGGAAAAGCACAGTTGAATCTTTCCTTCAGAAAAAAATGTGGGCTTTGTCTGATCTTATGCTAAATACATTAAATTTAAGCTAAATCCTATGCTTGAAGTTGAAAAAAACCCCAAACAAATGAGCTGAAACAAAGGTCTAGCTACACCAAGAGAAGTACGTAATCTTGCATATTGAATTTCAAAAAACCCCTTCCCCTCTGAAATCAAGTCTACATACACATAGACTAGATTGGGGCAACACCTTCAGAGCAGTAGGGCTTGGATTTCTCTACACACATAGTGCAGAGATAACATCAAGTGCTGCTGACATGAAAAAGTTTGTGTGAAAATAATTTCCAGGATAATTTTAGAATAGAAGACTATATCCAGGCAGGTAGAATAGCTATCATAACATAAAAAATTTGAAATTTAAAGACAATTTTTTCCTTATATTTAGCATGAACACGGTACTGACTAGCATCTGATGTCCAATGGCCTGAAACAAAAGCACTGGAGAAAAACGAGCTAATTATTTGGATAAATTAATTCCCTAGTCAGAGGTGCAGTACATCAGTGACTGCAATATTACCAGTGAGTCCTGACACATTCCGTATAGAGAACACTTTGTATTTTATGGAATGAGAAAAGACAAGATTTGAGGTGGGTCAATAATCGCCAGAGTGCTTACTGTCATCTGTGCAGCAGATATTTTTCAGGTCGCTGTCAGAAATACAAATTCTTGGCAGCAGAAGCAGCTGTGCAGCCCCTTCTCCCGCTTCCCCCCTGTGCAGTGTCCGTACTTCTCAGATGTGCCAGAAAGGCGAGGTTGTATAGAGAAACTTGTTTAGATTAAAAATCACCTTAAGAAGCACCCAGAGAAGCTGTGTTGCATAAATTTGCACTGTTTTCAAAAAAGTCAACATTTATTAAAATCTGTGGGAAAAACTCAGGCTATGCTGTTATAAGATGTCAAATGTAGAAAGAGAAGATCACTAAAATCATTCTGGCACAACCTCTTGAACCAACAAAAAAACTTGAAACGTATTTTGTTGTTAAGAAGAGTGAGAAGATGGAAAAGCTGGCAGCAGCAGAGGCAGCAAAGCAGTTTGCTACAGCAGTATGGCTTAATTTTTCACGTGGAAATTTGCAARAGCATGTTGACAAATGATTTGTCATAAACAGAGCACATCTAAATCACATTGTGGCAAACTAGGAAAAAAAACAGAAAAGAATTTTGCTTTGTGATATGTGTTATCCCTCAAATAGCAGGATGCAACATTTTTTTCTCTTTCATCTGGTTTGGTTCATTTTCAAGTTTACTTCAGCTTTACAGGAAGAGATAAACTTCAGGAAAAGTGAAATACTGAAATATAGAATTTTATGTGAAAATTATTAATTAAATAATAAAAATGATTAATTAAAAATAATATAAAAGACAGTCAGTAGAAAACGTACTCTCATCCTAACTGTCTGCATTAGAAAATGTTTTAATTATTCCTTTTCCTAGTTCCATTCACACTGTCATTCTTCATATTTTTGCAGTGCATGATCTTCATTAATGATTCAAATACATATGARTAGCATTTTTCCTGAATAGATGGGAGTGTTTTCTAAACCTGCTAATTATTTTTTATTATTATTTTCTAAGGGAGTTGGTATTGTCCATCTGCTGTTCCTAAAAATTATGTTTTGGCCCCTGATGTGTACATGCATATGTGGGGAAGAACGTTGACTGTCTGTCTCTCAAAAGATGGAGAGAAAGAGCCAGCACGGAGAGCTCATAAATCCTGTTTGAATCCTACTCCAGGAAAAAACCACCGAGAACTGTGAATTTGTGATTATTCAGCGTGAAAAGACTAATACTTGGGAAGTTTTCATATATAGCACTGCAGTTTTTCACAGCTTTAAACATCAACAACAAAGTAACTATGGCCTCAAATTGAAAGGCATGATTTTAAGTCAAAGAGGAGCTACTGCTTTTCTCAGCACTATTTGCTTCTCATTCCCCCATGGAGGTCAGGGTAACACCCAATTTTCTGATTAATAAATATTCCATTTTGTTTGCATTTTTCGAAATCTGTTGGCACCAGCTGGCACCGCTGCATCAGCTTGGCCRGAAGGCTTATGCACGTTGGTAACCTCTAGTGACCATACACAGCTGGAAGTAGAATGCCATACTTTCAGCCTTCTAACTGATGTTGATTGGCCATAGCTTCATTTCTCTGTCATTACAGTTTTCTGAAAGCTGTATTTATTGATTTGCTGTTATTGAAGTGAATTAATTTTTTCTCAAAAATCAGACTGGTATCTAAAACCTACTCTAACACCTAAAGAACCAAGTTATAACATGATTTCTTCCAGTTTCACAGATCTCATCTGATTTAGTCTTTCTTGAGAGCAGTTGGCCAAGAAGCTATTTTCACATTTTGAAACTTAAAGATTATTATTAAGAGAAAAAAGTCCATTCTGTACTGAGACAATTTTCAACACAGGGAAAAGAGACAAATGAAGGCAAGTAAACCAGGATCCCTTTCTCTGGTTTTGAACAGTTTGTATTCTGGAGCCAAGAGTCTTTTCCTGACGAATATTTAATTAAAAGCTGGGAAGTTGGTTCTAAAATGTCTCACTTCCAGTTAAGAATATGTTCCAGTATGAAGGCGTCTCATCAGAGAATTCCCTATCTAGTTCTTCCTAGACATCTAATATAGAGGTCACTCACTGGCAATAATTCTATTTTCAAATGTGGTTACAGATGTCATTGCATCACTGATTTCCTGTCCTGCATTAAACACCTGTGTTCCTTAATCCTACCAGTTAATGCAAACGCAGTATTATCATCACTGGCAGAAGTAGTTTCAACAGCTGAACACTAATCAGTGAACAATTTAGGTCTTGAGCAAATTTTTTTGCATTACTACTGTCTTTTTCTCTGGTTATTTTCAGAATTTTATGGAATGTATGTGCTCATCACATTACATTATAAAATTCCAAATTATTCTTTCACATTCAGATGATCTTTTTTTTTTACATCCAGATGACCTACCTCTCAGCTGTAAGGAAGATGAGCATCTATAGATTATCTGGGATTTTTGCAACAGCAACTGTACTGGTTGAGGGTGCCAAGAAAATCAACGAAGATCATTTAAAACGAGCCAGCATGAACAGGTCTGCTTCTTTTTGTAGTCACAACAGTGGGAGTTGAGAGTAGTGGCAATGACACAGACAGTTTATGTAAAGCTAAAGAAGACTCGGCATCCTGATTTTCGGGTGAAAAAAAAACCAATAGAGAAAAGATGTTTTGATTACTTTTTTCCTAGACATTGTACAATGGTGTAACTTAGAGGAACACCACTGCAGTAACAGATACAGACTGATTTGCATCTGTAGAGGAGCTGGCTCAAATCACTCTGTGTGTTACACGCTGCAATTTTAAGCATTTTGCAGCTGTACTTTTGCTCAGAAAAATCAGACATCAGCTGTTTTCCAGCAGCTTTGGCTGCTGCCCTTTACCATTTCCTCTGCCACTCAGGGCCAACTGCTCACATTTCAAGGGAAAAACATTCAGGATCTAAAATTAGTGCATTTCTCTAAAGACAGCAGAAGCCTTTGAAATAATTTTCCCATAATAAGATGTGATGAAAAAATTATGCCAATTTAATTTACTATTCAACATTCATAATATACCATCTGGTATCTACTGCATGCCTTTGTAGAGTTCTTCACTGGCTGTCCTGGTGTCTTGGCTATTTCTGTGCTTCCTACCTAGGCTGAGAGGTGACCATTGACTTCAGCTGGCTCCAAACCTAACTCCCAATGTAAATTAACAGCAGCTGAGTTATTCTGGTGAATCTCAGATCTGTTTTTAACCCAAGTTGACTACTACTAACAGCTATTTACTCAAAAATCATGTGAACAGTCTTTACTTTCAACATCTTTTTTTTTAGGTTGCTACACAGGACTTAAAAGTTTTTAGAAGCTGTGCTTGGGAGAAATTAGCCAGATGGACAGGGCTTCCCAGACACCATGTCTTTCTATCTAACAAAGATTTTTCCTCCAGAATCTCCAAAGCCAGGTGTTAGAAAACTACAAACCATAACCTATGAAGACTGCATTGACCAAATATAACATTAATAAAAAAATCTCCTCTGATTTACAATTGAAAAATATTATTGAAGACAGCAGAACTGTCAAATGTATAAGCAAAAGCAGAACATGAAGATTACAAAGATTAAGAATTTTTATTTGTGCAGAATTTTTTAACTGGGGGTTCTCTACGTCTCATTTGATTAACTGGTATTAACTAGTATTTTTGTGTAAAATCCTTGCCGTATTTGCATAGAAAATTATAGGGTTGTTTTTCAGGCCACATTTGCTATGTGATAGTTTAGTCTGCAATAGCACTTAAAAATTGTGATTTTTGAACCTCCTGCGCTTTTGGCATTAACAACAATTATTTACTAGTAGTAATTTAAGTAGTATACTCTTCACTTCTAAACCCATTTTACCACTTGAAATATTAATCTGTAGACTAATAAACCCTGCTTCCTAGGGGATAAGCAAACTTTTTTACAGGTCCATACACTGGGGCTCAAAAATGCTAAAGATGTTCAAGGGTGAGACAAATTTTATTACAAGAGTTGACTTCTGAAATCCATAGCATGACAAGCATCACCGGCAGTTCCACAAATTTCTTGATGTTTTGGCATACCCCAGACTGCAGAGCGGCCAATCTCACAGTGCTCCCCAGTGTCCCACGGAAACCTTCTAGAGCAGGGCTGGACATGCATGTGGGTATGTGGCATGTGTAGGTATAACATATGCATAACCCCTTATGCAGATAGGCACCACTTAGCAGGTTTTTGTAACACTACTACACCTGCTTTGCACATAACCCTTTGCTTATCTGCTTGTCTCAAAGGATATGCATAATTTTAAACCTGAGGCTTCACCTCCAAAACCCCTTTAGTCGGTATAAATCACCCCCTGTGAGGCCAATGGACTTCGGATTCATGCCCCACACCCCTTTCCAAGAGCTAATCCTATAGGACCTCCCTCTAATTGCAGCCTCAGGTCTCTTCTGCACCGTGATTCCATTGCTGTCTGTGATGGGCCTTAAAGCAGGAGGAAGGCTACAGAATATCACCCCGTGGATGTGAAACATGAGCCCAGCATCGGAGGGCATCTGAGGCAGGTGTCAAAACCAAGGAAGCTGTGAGTGCAGCTGGGGGTCCCCATTACTCCAGGCCCCTCCTGCACAGAGTCCCCATTCACAGACATACTCCCTGTCTGCCAGCCAGTGGTATGACCCCTTCTCAGGACATAAGACTGCATGGACAAAAAGACTAAAATACCACTTTAGTGCTTTGAATGATCTCTTTACAATGAAATTAGAATAGTTTAGAGAGGCTCTGTGGGGAAAAATAATGTTTTGTTGCCTGGTGTCTCCGCTCTGTAAATGTATCTAAAACTTCACAGTCTACTTCAGTTCCCTGGCACCAAAGCAAGGAGATTTGAAAAAAATGAGCAAAACTCCAACCTTAGCAAGGTTGCACTACAGAAGATATGATGTGAATGTGAAGTCTATCCCGGGAAACTTATCAATTAACAGAACATTTAAATCTGTCTTGGTTAAAGCTGTGGCACATACCCAAGGGCCTATTTAAAAATAATGAAAAAAAAAAAAAGCAACCAACTCCCCCTCAAACCCGAAAACGAAACTACCCCACCCAAACTCCAGACATCTTTCTTAAGCTTAATTCAAGCCATTTGTGTCAAAAACATATGTAAACAGACATGCATAGGCAATCTSGATACCACTGCTTTACGTGCAAGGTAAGGGATTTGGTTTGTATATGCTCCTGATAAATGAGAGGGAATTATTCCTCTGTCTTTGGCTAGTTTCCCAAAGACTTCATGCAAAGTCCTAAGCCTTCCCAGGGAGTTAAGAGCAAATTGTAGTTGATGAATATCATACAGCACTGTAATACTGATTCATCTCTATTTGTACTCTATGGGCAATTTTTCTCAGGAAGGGAAAGTCCCAGATTTGTTCACTCCCTCAAATGAAATGTTAAGCTTTTCTTGATTAAAGCRTCAAACCAGTTCACTGCTGCAGATCCCATTTTTGTTAGCTTGTTTCATAAGAGAGCAGAATGGCTAATTTTGTCTGGGGTTTTTTGGTTGTTGTTTTTTTTTTATTACAAGCCTACCAGGAGCCACAGCGTGTCACAATGAGCCCTGTTTCTTTTTTGTTGGTGTTAAAAAGTAGTATAAAAAATTCCATTACTTAAAGAATTAAAGACAGGTGTAGGTAAACATTATGTTTATGTTAATATAAATAATTTTGCTGCCGGTCTAGTTYTGATGCATTATTGTTAAGCAGCAAGCTGCTATTAGAAAAGTAAGATTTCAAATACCATCTATAAAAATATTAATAAAAATCCTAGTAATGTTAACTAAAGAATATAAAAAAAGTCTTACTAATAATGACTTCCAGTTTTGCAGGACTAGTGAGTAATAAAATGGTTATATTAACCTAAAACAATTAACCTTTCTCTATTTGGACATTACACTTGTATTTATGTATCTGCCAGGAATCACATTTATAAATAGATTACAAAAAGAAATCCTCAAAAAACACAGCTAGGAAAACACCTTAAAATCCTTAGGGATATATTGAAATTAAAATACTTTTGGGAAAAAATATGGACAACAGAAATGTGAATTATTTATTAGAAGTAGGATAATAGGAAGCAAAACGATCCTTTCCATTATATTATTTAGGTACAAATGCATAAATATAAACAGACATGCATTCTGTTACAGTATTTTATGTGAATTTGACATATTACTTAACTCTTTACAAAAGTAAAGGAGTTTTCAAAGATTTTTTTTTTCCCGTCTAGGCCACAAGATGTTACTGTGTATATATATTACTGCTTCTTACATACACATTAAGAAGATAAATACACATTTAGTAAGATAAATATTTGAAATACTGATATTTGATGAGTTGGGTGTGCAAGAATGTGTTTATATGTCTGTTTTTGTCTGAAGAATATGCTTCCATGAAAGGGAAAATTGAGTTCTACCCTTGAACAGTCATGCTGCAGTCAGGACAAATAGCTCTAAGCCTGGAAGAAACCAAGAAATAGTAGTAAGTACAYGAGTGACTGATGTTATAATGATAGCCAAGAGTAAATCAGAAGTTGCTATACATGAGCATTCTTTATTCATCATCTTCAAATTTATCACCTACATTAGGCACCTAAGAAAATTAACCAAGATCACTCTTCCAGGGTGGTAAAAAAAGCTAATTGAAAACAGGGTGAAAGTACAGCACRTTGTATTCAAAGGAGCCACAAAAAAAGTCAGTTTACTTAGCTCTTTTGTTCTAGATCTGCTGATTCTAATAATCAGTTTCAAAAAAAAAAGGATCCTGTTTCTGTAAGTAAGTTTCTATACAAGCAAGCTTTCAGACCCTGCTAAAATTATTTCCCAAGACTGCAGAAAAGGGTTGTTGCTAGATTCAGACTGCACATTCAGGAACATCAGCCTTATTGTCGCGAATCTCATTTAATATGCTCAATTGTGCAGGTTTTACTTCTTTAATCATGAATTGCAAATACTATGGACTCACTTCATTGTAGAAATTCACTTTTTAGCTCCCCTTTCAGCTGAATCAGTATTAAGAGTGGTCTAAAGACAACATTCATCGCTTCTATGAAAGGGAAAACCAGTATCATTTCACATCACTTTTAGTTAAAAAAGTTGAACTGGATTTACCCATACTTTCCAAAATATTTCTCTTTGGGAGAAGACCAAATCTAGTCTTTCCAGTTTAAAATATCTAATGACAYAGTGGAAGACCTTAACTGTAGCATTTTGGTGGTACGAGTCATGGTTGAAATTATGAACATTTACTATAAATCCATATGAAATGTTCTCAGAGATCCTTCAGTGAATTATTAAATCTGAAGAAAACAACTTGCAGGAACATTTCATTATCAATAATAAGAAAATTGGACTGAGGAGATGAATGAATGAAGTTATAGAATTATAAATTGCGTTGGGTATATGAGCGAGGTAAATGTTGTATTAATTCATGAAAAGTATTGCTTAATGCTGAAGCACTCCAAAACAGGTAAATGAGAAGGACAATCTTGCACTATAGTTGTGTATTAAATATAAAACTGAGATGGGAAATATCTTTTTTTTTCTTTAAACACATGTTTAGGAAATCTAGATGAAATGCAGCATTCTGGTCAAATGTCACTTAATATACAAAGAAAAAAACAACACAAACCCCCCAAACTCCCTGCAACATATTTTTGATTTAGTTCATCCAGATGCTTATATTTTAAATGGAGAGGCTGTATTAAAGAGACATTGAAGTATACATAGATTTCTTGCCAGCAAGAAAATAAACAACAAGAATATGAACACTGAGACATTAGGTGTACAAATTTCTACTGAAAGATGACAGAATATAAAAACTACAAATCAGATGGCTGAAGTACACTCAAGTTCCAAGAAAAGCAAAGACCTTAAAAAATAATTAGAAATGTTCAACAAGCATATGTCCTGGTGTTTTCAGCTCGGAAAATGTGGCAGCTTTTTATTTTGCTTCTCCATACGACATGAGATTGCAGATATGACAAGTTAGTGCCCCTCCCCGTACTTAAGCTGTCTTATATTTCTCACAAGTCAGATGACGTTCTGTAACTGGGGATAACAATAGAATGCATTGCCATGGTATGCTTATGGATTGGGGTTTTCTAAATTCCTCTGAATGATCAAGTGTTTTAAGATATTAAAATACTAAAATAATAATTATGCCTCAAATAAAATTCATTTAAACAGCCAACACATAAGATAATCAAGAATAAAATTTAAGATTCAAACATATTATTAAAACTAATTCCACATTGCCAGCATTCAAGGACAGCAGCAGTAACAGAATCCAGCAGTCCAGTGTCCCAACCTAAGTATTAGAAGATACACTGTATTCCAAATAATCCACATATAGTACAAGAGGAGAKCTTTTGCTGGTAACAGAAGGGTTAGTGTTGTCCGGCAGATAAGATGGTGCTTTAAAYATCATCTAATGTTAAACCATTTTATTATTGTCAAGATAAAAGGAAAGTTTTGTCTATACACAAAACAAGAAGTATAATCATGCCTATGATGCAGCAAATATTCAATAACCTGGTTCTCACTAATGTCTATTTAAATGATTACTACTTCACTATGCAGGAGCTGTTCTTCTCTACACACAAAATATATCACATGTAGGAAAAGAAGTCTTTACTTTTCAAGTCAAGTAATAATAGAAAAGTTTCAAGTTATATTTTCTGAACTATCCGTGCAGAAAGACATTGGTGCTTAGGAAATACATGTCCATAGTGTAAGATTTTAAAGTGATGGTTTAGTTACTGAGCAATTACAATACTGTAATCTCCATTCTACTCAAAAAATACATGAATGGGAAAAAATATTATTGTACCTCTTGAGAAATACCTACAATACCTACAATTCCTACTACAAAACAAAAAAAAAACATTTTGAGAAGTATCACATTTGCACATAAATTGACAGATAGGCATTTCTGAGATTTTTCTGCAGCCCAAACATAATGATTTGAAATTTTGGGGATGCTCTAAAGGAGAATGTCTAAGCTTTCATGATTCTAAAAAGGAGCCACTCACTTTTGTGCTGCCTCCTGTGCTTCAAGCATAAAATCGCCTTCCGCTTCTTGTGGTGTAGAAGGAAATGAAAGGTCTAGTCCAAGATGGATTGTCRTGACAAGGGAAATACACCATTGCCCATTCCTGTCTGAACATATTCAAATTGCTTTGGGTTATGTGAAAACCTGTCCAATCTTAGAGTCTTTCCAGCCCTATACTCAGTGTAACTTCATTGTGGACTACTTCAGTACTGGAAAATATTTTAGGGGTGGGAGACTCTTTGTTTYTTAAAGCCAAAGCACAACATTATAGAAGACAGTGTATAAACAAAACAATTTCTGAGCCTTCCATATTAAGGAACATGTATTTCTTCTCCCTTTCTTCCAGTAGGATTAACCYAGTCCAACTATATTTTGGGGTAAGATTACAGAAGATTACAAATTTCAGAAAGGTTAATTCAGCTCTATTATAATTTCCAAACAATGACCTGACATGACAAAATTTGACTTTGAATTTCCTTCTCCTGAGGTATACAATACAGGCCAACATGACATTTCAGGACTACAGTTCCAGGTCTGGGGGAAAGTCACTAGGAAAGTACCTCCTTTTTGGGGATGATTTGGGGTCCTGTTGTTTGGAAGAAACAGCTCTTATTACAGAAGGTCACACAGCCTGTGTTTATTAATTTGGAAAAGAACAAAGAGGCAAATGTTGTGTTGCTGTAGCTGTGATTCATACATACATAGTTATATTTCATTCTTTTTAATAACATATAATCTTCTGTGGTTCTCCTACAGTGAAAATTGATAGTGCTTTTTTTTTTTTTTTAAAATGGGCATAGAATAGAACCCATCAAAAAAATCTCCAATGAAAATCTGAAGAGCAAGCAAAATCAATATACTCTTTCTAATAAATGAAAAAAACCTGCTTTGTCCTTATAGGTGGCATATATTGCTCCAAAAGAATAGCTGATTATTATAGGSGGACATTAARATGATGTATATMATTAAAGTACACTGCTATTGAAAATACTGCTTTCTTTGACATTACAAAAAATGCCACTGGGCCAGTGTACAGCACACTTTGTCAGGCATTTGCAAAATGCAAAAAGAAAAAAAATTTGCTTGCTCTTTCAAAAGTTAGCTAAATTAATTAGCATTAAAACAAGACATGGGAACATATTTGTTGAGCAAGATGATCTGACACTGAAACTGCTATCACTAGTAACATGCTGGAACTGAATAATGAGTTGCAGCAGTCCTCTGTCTACTGTCTTGTCCACTCTGCTTTTCTCTCATGCTATGTAACAATAAATAAAGGCTTTGGATGATAATTGTGTGATCA
Source organism: Amblyornis subalaris (assembly GCA_018881555.1). NCBI lineage: Eukaryota > Metazoa > Chordata > Aves > Passeriformes > Ptilonorhynchidae > Amblyornis > Amblyornis subalaris. The sequence continues at coordinate 12,284,599 of JACAXG010000006.1, read as the reverse complement.
CATCTATCAAAACCAGAAGAAACATGCCCGCCCCCCTCCCMCCCCCCAACTTAATAAAGAGAAATGTTAAGTCTTCTACTTATCACAGGTCTTCCCATGTCCTACTGATGTTAGTAACCTTTTTGGCAATTTTTTGACCAGAGGGTCTTGGATCAGCAGCTCATGAAGTTGCACCATTTACCTCAGTGCTCTCTTTTGAGCTCTCAGCTCACTGGTGTGACATAAATACAGCTTTAAGAATAATTGTTTAAAGCAAGTATTGTACACTTGGTTTGCCATGTCGTTGAAAAAGCTGGGAGCTCAATCCTAAAACAGGATGAGGGAGAGGAGGTGGAAAAAAAAAAAGATAATTCTTTCAGAGACAGTTTTCTTTAACCTATTTACAAAAAAAAAAAAAAGTCACACTGGGTTTTGCACTTGGAGATCCCTCCTTTAAATACTTGCCAAGCAACAAGTGATTATTTTGTTCTAAGCCAGCATAAACATTCCTCCTAAGCCAGGAAGACTTTGCAGGCTTATATACTGTAAAATTACAGATATCTTTCAGCCAGAGCTCTTCCACACATACTGGTAATTCAAAATGAAAGAGATGAAACAGATCATGTGTTTTGACTGTTGAAGAAAACTTGTCATAATGCCTAGCTTCCATTTTAACTAGGGAGAAGTTTGGGCCAGATAGTTTATATCATTCACAAAACACTCACATGTCCACTGGGAGTGTGGTTAAATGCAAATAGAAAGGTTCACAATAGTTCTACAGTGGCTTCTATTTCTGCATCTTTGACTTTCCTGGGAAGATGATGGGAAAAGAGAATTAAAAGCTTGAAAGTTTTTAGTGTGCTGCTTGCACTAAAAAAGAAACCATTTAATTTCCTCCCAGAGGAGGAAATATTCATTTTTTGGTTGAGTGCAATATAGTCTATATTCATGGTTTTTTGGTAGGAATGCTATTGTGGGAAGAACAAAGAAGTTGCATGGGAAACAAAAGCCAAGGCAACTTTGGAAATTCACAATCTATTGAAAAGGGTTGTAGGCAAAAAGAATAAATTAAAGATTCTCCAAACTTAGCTATAATTTCAGCTATGTACTTTGCTCAGCAAGCAAAAGCAGATCATTCAACCTCCCAGCAACACCAGATTGTCTTAYATTGCCTTTAAACTACATGATACGGTAAGGATACACTTTCCTACCTCTGTATGTTGCAATGACTAATAATAGTCCTGTGCTGTAGCAGAACTGAATGTTGTTTGCATCAATACATCCAGGAGTCTGCCTGAATTGTAAAGGTCATTTATAAACAGAGAACAGTATTGAGGCTGAAACCATAGTCTAAGAAACTCAACTGGAAATGGTGACAAAAGATTGGCCAGCTGTTCCAGAGAGCTACATTACATCACAGAYCTAACTCTGGCTGCCACAAGGAAAAAGTTGGCTGCATTTGACTGAAAGACACCCATATCCACGTTCAGGAGAAACTTAATTTCTGCGCTGGCTGTTAAGGTCAGGTTATTAAAATTATTTAGAAATGCCTCTGCCAGATTAAGGTGCAAACAAGACCATATGCCAGTGTAAATAGTAAGGATTTTATTTGATAGTAGATATGAGAGAGAGAGAAAAAGGAAGAGAAAGAAACAGAAAAGAGGTGGGGGGACAGAAAGAGAGTGACAGAGACAGATTAAAGAAAATATCACCACTCTGTGGATCCCAATGATGTTCYATTGATCCTCTCCATCTGATCTTCTTGGTGGTGAGAGTCCCYCAAGAAACATAGAATCCCATGGATTAATGTATTAATATACGTTCAGGCTAGGCAGGAAAATCCAGGCATCCCCCCCTCCCCGGGGGGCACAAGTTTGCCACTGTCGCTTGCAGCAGACTCTGGATCTGTTACATCACTTTACATCACGTGCAGTCCTGTGGTGCAAGGCCTCAGGAATGAGTCTGGGGGGCACTTTGGAGGTCTTTGATGGATTAAGACACCCCCTCAGCTGCTTCTCATGTGAATGTCCTGTAGATGTAGCCTTCGTGGGGTTGGGGGTTTCATAGTCAGTTTGTGTAAGGGAGGATGAGTTCACTGCCCCTGAGCAGAGGTTATGACACACCRAAACCTGCTCCCCCCACCTCGTTTGGGGGGGAAATCTGTGCAAACCTGCTCCCAGCAAATGGGTCTGTGGGCTATGGCCTCCCCCACTCCTGGCCAGGGAAGATTGTCGGCACAGCTGCTGGGTTTGGCTTTCTTTTCCTTCAGCCTTGTTTACTTCTCCCCAGACATGAGATGACTGAACAATAGGTTTCCCTTTAGCTAATCTAGGCGGCTTAACTCTCAGTCCAAAGTTCCAGTCAGGCATCTCCAGGGAGGGGTGGGCTTCAGTGGCTTCTTTACACAGTTTTTTGCTATCATAAGAAAACTTCTGTATAACAATGTTTAAGGCATGAATCATTTCAGTCTCTGACACTGGCCCATGAGCTTGTGTCTTAGTGGAGAAGCAAGCTCCAAGATGGCTCCTGGATAAATTCCTAAGATTTATTTTCTTGCTTTCTTTTCTTGTGCCTACCTAAATAGACTGGGTTTCTTACTATTTCAAATATAACTTGCAATACCAAAATTATCATAGTCTAAGTTATTGTTAGGTGTTTCCCCAATAAGCTGGGATATGTCTTAAGAGCAAATTGCATGCTAGTAAACAATCATTGCAGCTCCACTCTTTCAACTCATATACTCAACATTTTAGTCACTATGACCTAAAGAACTGTTCTCTCTGAGTCCATCAGCTGTCTCACTTCTCATATCAGAATTCAGTTTATCAGGTTTCCCTAGGGGGAAGCCTCACCTACCTGTAYAAATGAAAAAGACAACATTTTCCACAGTCCAGGAACGCATTATCAGGAAGAGTTAGGAAACAAGGTTTTTTTATAGGCATATATAAGAGATAAGTCTAAAATATTTTGACAGTGCAATTGTGAGTCTAAAAATTAAAGGCAAGAGTAAGACCATTTTTGTTTGCAAGTACAAAAATCTCTCAAATTCAGTCTCCTTAGAGGCTTAGTAATTCACCTTCAAAGCAAAATAGATTTTACTTCTTTTTCATTTTCTCTTTAACATTGCATAGCCATCTAATCACAAGAGACTTCTTTGTACTCATAACAATCTGGGTGTCCATACATTGGATATGAGTAGCAAAACCTTCAGACCTCTGGAAATCATCGGTGCCAGGATCTTACCTGGTTTTTAAAAATATGATCTTTATCATCTGCCTTTTGTTACAAGATAGATAAGCATGTAGGTTTCCTTATTTGAATTCAACACTTCATACTTTTCAATAATTCTGAAGCATTTTAAATGTATATTCTACAATAYGGAAGAACTATTCAAATAGGCTTTATAGTGACTGGATCCAGAATTTTAAGACTATCTGATAACAGTCCCAGTGTTTTGATGGTGTCTGCACATTAATCTGGTTAAATCAGTCCCATTGTAACATACCAACCCGATATACACTTACATTCAGACGTAGTGTCTTCTTTTATTTTGAACTAAAAACATTTATGTGGTTATAATATTTATATACATTTGCATATGTGGATCAGAAATGAGGTTGTTCCTATTCTGGCAGTAAATATGTGCATAGCTGCAAGGCTTGACATACAGAAATTAGAGCTCCTCTAAATTCAACTCTGTGTGATGCAAAGCCAGCAGAAGAATCAACTTTTCCTTTATTTGCTTTATTTTCCTTTATTTACTTTATTTTCCTTTATTTCCTTTACTTCTAGCTATTCCCTTATTATGAAACTTAAGACTATTTTTTTGTCTTTGGGTAAAACATTTTTGTCTTTGGACAAAAAAGATAGCTGGATTTTATAACTTGCAAGTCTTGGTGTCTGCTTTAATCATGTGTCTGTTTTAATCATGTGTCTGTTGGTTTCTTGAGGCAACACTCAGAAGCACCAAAGTCGTTACTCCATATGTTCTGCTCCTAATTTTTGTGTTAAATTTTTACCATCGAGCTTAGCCAAAGCRCCCAGGCCCCATTCTTAGCCACTGTGAGGGATAGTACAAAAGCAGCACAGCACAACAACAGAAAACCTCCTCAAAACATCTCACCCTGCTCTTATTCCTGCTCCCCCAAAGCAGTACTCTGGTGGGTATCTATCATCACTTTTCCATTTCAAAGCAAGACAATTCAAGGATTGAAAGTAATGTCCTGGGCTACGTGGCAATAACCAGCACTTACATTAGGGCTCTGGGCAGAAGAATGATCAGAGGTGGCTTGGTAAAGGTCAGGATACTGTTGCTGTTCACAAGACATTGCTCATGAAATTATCATTGCAAGGGGGAAGGAGGGAGACCATGACCAAGGCTCTCCTGCACCACACCAGAGACAGCTCTTTTAGTTCACACTTGGTTGTTTGGGTTTTTCTTCCAGCTGTTTAAAACTGGGGTATCCGGCCGGAACGACATACTGCCTTTTTGTTTTTTGCATCAACCCCTGATGATGGCAGAAAAGTGAGGTCCAAAACCAAAGACCATAACATCTGAATTCACAAAACCTGGAGTTTCTCTTTGCAAGCCACTTGCCAATGCTTAAACTCTGATATTTTAGTCTATGCGATTAATATTAATGATAGTAAGAAGAGAGATTTTGTTTTCCTAAATCTCCCAAAGGAGAGCACAGCAAATCAGATATTCAGCGCAGACCCTGTAGTTCACTTTGGGGCTTGATTGTAAGGAACAGATCTTCAGGACTGAAGAAGAAAACAAGCATACCATTGCTTCATTTGAATCTCTTCTCTTTCCATGCCATGAGGAAGCTCAGTTCTTGTCCTTCGTAACAGTTTAATCCCTCTAGTAAACCCTCCATTTGGCCAAAAGTTCAAGGCCCCTCTGACCATATCAACTGAACTTATTCTACACAGAATACTTTTACCTGACCAGCAAGAAATCTTGCATTTAATTTCTTCTCATGGTGCACTGACTTCAGCTAAATGTTGGCAGTGCCATTTTCTTCCACTTGTACAAACTCAAAAGTTTTAGATGTTCAGATACAATAACACTTTTATAGAATAGCAGCTGCCATCAGTTCTTTACATTCATTTGTTTGCCTTGACATGTGTATTGGGTTTGTGTGGCTGGTTTTCATAGCAGGAAGGTTACAGGCGTGGCTTCTGTACAAAGTGGACAGAACCTTCCCCCATGTCCTACACAGCCAATGCCAGACAGCTCCAAGATGGCCCACTGCTGGCCAAGGTTGAGCCAATCAGAAATGGTAGCAACACCTTTGTGATAGCATATTTAGGAAGGAAAAAAGTTATTATGCAATATAATTGCTGATGTAATTGCAGCCAAAGAAAAGAGGAGAATATGTGAGAGGAACAACTCTGCAGATACCAAGGTCAGGGGAGAAAGAGTGGAAGGAGGTGCTCCAGCACCAGAGCTGAGATTCCTCYGCAGCCTGTGGTGAAGGTCATGGTGAGGCAGCTGTGCCCCTGCAGCCTGTGGAGGTCCATGGGGATGCAGAGATCCACACCAGATCRGGTGGATGCCTGAGAGGACACTGTGAGCCTGTGGGAGGCCTGTGCTGGAACAGGCTCCTGGCAGAGACTTGCAGATCTGTGGAGAGATGAGCCCACACTAGAGCAGGTTTCCTGGTAGGACTTGTGACCCTGTGGGGGCCTCATGCTGGAGCAGGCTACACCTGAAGGACTGTACCCTGTGGAAACGGATGCGCTCCAGAGCAGTTAATGAAGAACTGTAGCTCATGGGAAGGACTCATGTTGGAGAAATTCATGGAGAACTGCCTCTATGAATCCCACACTGGAGCAGGGGAAGTCTTCTCTTTGAGGAGTGGCAGGAACAACGTGTGATAAACCAACTGTAACCCCTGTTCCCCATCTCCCTGTGCCGCTTGGGAGAAGGAGGTAGAGCCTGGGAAGGAGGAGGGGGGGTGGGGGGAAGGTGTTTTTTAAGATGTCTTTTACTTCTCATTATCCTGCTCTAGTTTTGATCAGTAATAAATTCAATTAATTTCCCCAAGTCAAGTGTGTTTTGCCTGTGACGATAATTAGTGAATGACCTCTCCCTGTCCTCATCTCAGCACATGAAACTTTTGTTATATTTTCTCTCTCCTGTCCAGTAATGCTGGAGAGTGATAGAGTGGCTTTGGGGGGTGTCTAACATCCAGCCTGGGTCAATCCAGCGCAACATGACCTTATGTTTCAAATATGCTTTGCTGATCTGTTCACACACTGCTCCTGAGGAGGCATTCAATTTATAATTCTGTTTCTCATTCCATCCTGTTCATAATGCAGAAACCATATCTGTGGGTAACATTCTACTCTTCCCAGCTTTTCTAGTGTATTTACCCTGCAGAAAATCCTTGAACCGAAGAGCTTATTTGCGAGAAGATCCTTGAGGGAACATCTTGCAAAGAAACAAACATGAACTTGTATTGTTGTGCTAATTACTGAGTTTAACATGAGAACTGCAGTGAGTGGGAAGCCACTGTGTGGGTGAGCCTCATTAAGATACAGCATTCCTGATTAATAGTTGAATTAATTGAATTCAGATGGAAGGATAGATCACCTTCTTTGGCATAATTAAGGACTCCTAGGAATAAGTGGATTAAGTGGAAGAAATATAACATTATTGGTTTATTTAGGTTCTGTCCTTATCCCTCTCATTTGTGTGCTGTTGGAAGGACATTCAAGTGAACACTGAAGATTAAGAAATTTTTACAGGACACCAATAATCAGTTCTGCACTTCCAGTGTTACTGTTATAGTTGCATTTCTCATATTAATACTATTATGCAAATCTAGCCAAAGAAGAAAAAGACTCTGAGTGCAAATCAGCACCAACTTTGGAAATAGCATTTACCACAGACTACACATCGAAACTCCATTGTAAAAGCTTTTCCTCTACTAACTCATAATCATGAAYAATCTCAGAAAATGAGTTGATCACAGACTCTACAAAACAAAACAATAAAGCCTTTCAATTTTATAAATTTTCTGTGGTGGATTCATTTCCTATCTTTGTATAGCAACTCAGTACCTCACAGTCCAGTAGGATGCCTATTTCTTATAAGTGAAAAAGAAACCAACATTATTTCATTTAGGAGAGCTCTGGAGTAAGTGCAATAATGAATTAGCAACATGGTGCCATGCTGGCTTGGATTTCTACAGTTTCACTGGTTTTTGCTTTTATATCGAATGGATATAACTACTTCAGACATGAAATATCAGTCGTCTTTTCAACTGAAATTTAGATATAGCCTTAGACCTGAGTTTTAACATTATGAAAATAGAGAGATTTGGGCAGTAAAGACCATTTTATCCTACTATAAAATTCAAAGACTTTCTTCCACTTTAATTTTGCTAYATTATAAGAAAATTAAGGACTTGTATTAAACAGAATTTGGAAAGAGCATAAATGAGATGGCCAACCTTTCATCATTCAGAATAGACATGATTAACTAGCTTGGCTTCTTCCCTGAAACATAAAAAGATGTATCTTACCAGCCAGTTTCCAATAGAGCTTTTGGAAGCCAAGGACTAAAAGTCGGAAGAAGGAATTAATATTTAGTGGAAATCAATTTAAATCTTAACGTAATAGTAATCTCAAACAAAAGCTATCCAAACCAACAATTCCAAAAGGAACCTTTCATTAAAGGATATGTCTCAAGTTCCACAAAGCATCAGAAAGCCACAGCCCAACAGTTTCTTCTCCCTCTTTAAAACCAGGCTGCATTAAGGAGGATGTGGGTTCTTATTCAATTTCCTCATTCCTGCATTATAACCATTTAATATAGTCTTTTGAAAACAAATTCTGTCTCACATCTTGCCAGCTATGATATAGCAAAGCAAGCTCTTTCTCCCAAAGTTTTTAACTCCTTCATAAACAAACAATATAGACCTCGTCCAATTGTGTTTTCCCTGGTTCCTAAAATATTGTTATGAATGGTTGCACAAGTAAGAAAACAAGCAAAGATATTTCTGTTGTGTCCGATTCATAGTCTAGGTCTCTAAACATTACTTGGATGAAGTAAATGTTATACTGCTTTTGTGATCTCACAGAGAGTCCAGGAACCTCTTCGATCTTGAACTACAATTGATATTACGGTCCCAAGAGATGCATTAACTTTTGTGTTAAAACCTCTACACTACTGTGAAGTTTTTCTCCAAACAAAAGAAAAAATATTCTGACAAGTGAAATTTCCATTTTTGTGACAGGGAGTATCTAAAAATACTGTATGATCTGTCCATCCTGGAATGAACAAAATCCCTCACTAATTCATTTCACTGGTACCACTATCAGATGCTTAGCTCATGTTCTCAGCACTTCTATATTGAAATTCTGAGGATAGCACTGGCTACAGCTATTTCACCACCAGGAGAATCAATTAGTTACATGGTCATGACAAGAAACAGTCTGTTTTGCAACTCTAATGCTATAAACTCCTGCCAAAGCTAAATACATATTTTCAACCCTTTGGCAGAAAAGCCAAACACCTCAAACTGGTTGTTGAATTGATCACCAAGCCTTAGAAATAGGTGGGCCTCAATGGTGCCATGAACTAGTTCTTTAGAGACACTGTGCTCTGTGGAGAAAACAGCAATAGTCATATTTAAATATGTTTTGGAATTACTGTTACTGGCAAGTCACAACAGTACTGCCAAAGTGTGTGTGATAAGACACATTTAACTGAATCCAAACACATTTGAAAGACCATAATTGCAACAAGTAATTGCTGGTTTGAAGCTTCAGAAACAACCACAATGGGAGAACACAGAGCCAAACCAAGTCTCTCCTACTCTCAATTCAACTCTGTTGATGGATTCACTTTCTTGTATCACCATGCAAGATGGAGTAGCATGTAGCAATTTTTTCTCAGGTCCACATACCAAATTCAATCAGATGAAAAATTCAATGGCTAACCTCAAATGAATATTTGGGGGGGGGCGGAAAGTATATTATTTGCATTTAATACTATTCGTTTTGATACATAGTTAAAAGCTTAATAATTGTGAGTGACTGTGAATTTCATATAGGAAAACATGACAGAATTAAGTCCCTCTAGCTGAAGTCTGAGTAATTTCACATGCACATTTATCAATGCAAGGAAACTGATCCTTTAATTTGATTGTTAGGACAGTCATACAGAAGAGGAGAAACAAGTTTAAAATTATTTTTCTTTCTGACCTGACCTGTAGATGTAAGTCTATACTTTCCACATCCCAAGGATATGTAATACTTCACTTCTCAATTGTGCTAAAGTTTTTGGTGGGTCTTGTTTTCATTCTAAATTCCTGTAGTACCAGAACACATGCAACCATTCCATATTTTTCCTTATATTCTTTTACCATTGTTTTAGGTACCGGCAGGTAGGAAATTGGGCTATAGGCAAGACAGTGAATTAAATTTCTTGTTTTTTTTTTTTTTTTACAGAAGTTCTGCACAAATAGCAAATTGAGGCTCTTAAATGAATTTCATGGAATATTTTTCACTTATAAACAATGGTTTCTCCTGATGGCTAAAATTTTCCCACCATCTTTAAAGTGTGATTAGACAGCAGTATTCTCTACATGACAGTACATGAAAAAGATGAGGCTTTTGCACTTGGTCTGGATATATTATACAAAACTATGCAACACCTATAATTTGTCAAATTAACTGTACAACGAGCCACAAGTAAAGAGCAAGTAAACTAAACTTCTCATTTACATTTTAAATCAAAAGTTCACTTCATGGGACAACCTTTTAAACCACAAACTACTGCTAAAAAACTCACAAGATTTTGCACCAATTTAGTAATAAGTGAAATAGCCAGGAAAAAAAAATCAAACAACCATAAAAACAGCCTAACTAAGAGTTACATTTAGCTGCTTATTTTTTAGAGTGATAGATTCATTCCTGGGACTTGTGGCCCTGCAACCACAACGTATAATGTAAAACCAAATAAACTACTAGCAGTTTGCAATTAGGAAGATGAACTATCACTTTCACTACCTCCAAGAAAGTTCAAGTTTATTGTACATGGGAATCTTTAGTTTAAAAAAACAACCATGAAGTACTTCACAAACATTGCATGCTTGAGGTCCTACATTAAACTTCTCAATGTTCCTGCTAGTTTTGATAAGTTATTTGCTTGTACTGGTACTGCTTACAGCAGACCACCTATCTGCTTCTCTTGGCAATTGGACGATGCAGCACATATGCTGTTTTATTCATCACAGTTTATTATTAAGAAAATATACCTATTTATATACATTTATTTCATATCTAAGACAGAGGAGAAGTCTTAGAACAGAAAAAACTGTGTTGAAAGGGACCTAAAACGACCTTTGAGACCAACTGTCTGACCACTTCAGGGCTGACCAAATGCTAAAGTATGGCTTAAGGGTGTTGTCCAAATGCCTCTTTAACACCGACAAGCATGGGACATTAACCACATCTCCAGGAAGCCTGTTCCAGGGTTTGATCACCATCTTGGTAAAGAACAGTTTCCTCTTGTCAAGTCCAAACCTCCCCTGATGGACACAGCTCTGAGTTGTTTTCACACTTCCTGGCACTGGGTCCAGGGAGAAGAGAGCAGCATCTTCCTTTCTGCTTCTTCTCCTCAGGAAGCTGCAGGGAGCAGTGAGGTTGCCCCTCAGCCACCTTTTCTTCCACGCTAAACAAGCCCGGTGTTCTCAGCTGATCCTCACAGGACAAGCCTTCCATCCACTTCGCCAGCTTTGTCACCTTTCTCTGGATGCATTCAAGTACCTTCACCTCCCTTTTAAACGGTAGGGCCCAGAACCGCACACAGGACTCAAAGCCAGGCCACACCAGCGCTAAATAGAGCAGAAAAATCACATCTRATGCCCAGCTGGTGGTGCTGTGTTTGATGCACTCCAGGATGCAATTTGCCCTCTGGGCTGCCCAGGCACACTGACTCCTGTTGAACCTTCTGACAGCCAGCACCCCCAGACCCCCTTCTGCAGGGCTGCTCTCTAGCCACTCCACTCCCAGTTTAGATTTGTGCCCAGTGTTAATCTGATCCAGGTACAAAATTCAACATTTGATCTTTCTCAATATTATGCTGTCAATGATTGCCCAGTGCTTCAACCTACCCAGACCTCTCTGCAAGGCCTCTTGTCCCTCAAGRGAGTCAACAGCACCTCCCAGTTTGGTAAGATCAGCAAACTTGGTAATAGTGCATTAAATTCCTGCATCCAGATCATTGATAAATATACTGAACAGAACTGGCCTTAGAATTGATCCCTGATGAACGCCATTGGTGAGTCAGCAGCCAGATGTAGCACCATTCACTATAAGCCTGGAGCTCTGTCCTTCAGCCAGTTCTTCGCAGAATCACAGAATTATTTATGTTGGAAAAGACCTCTGAGATCGTTGAGTCTGACCTTTGGACCCAAACACCACCTTGTCAACTAGACCATGGCACTAAGTTCCGCATCCAGTCCTTTCTTGAACACCTACAGTTATGGTGACTCCACTATCTCCCTGAGCAGTCTACTCCAATGTTTAGCAACCCTTTCCATGAAGAAATTCCTTCTGATGTCCCAAACATCCTCTACCTGCTTATCTCACAGCTGGATAACTTGTCCCAAAGGATGCTGGGGAGGACAGTACCAAAAGCCTTATTAAAACCCTGTAAAACTATATCCCGTACCCACTACAGCCGTGACCTTATTGTAGAGGGAGCAAATTAGCTAAACAGGACTTTCCCTTTGTGAACTCACATTGAATGTGCCTGATGATTGCACCGTTCTTTAAAGGCCCTTCAGCAGCACTCAGCATGATCTTCCCCATCATTCTTCCAGATACTGAATCAATTTTGCACAGAGTTGCACATCAGTTTTACACCTCCACAGTAAAGGAGCTGTTACAATGAATTAGATGAGTTCTAATGATTCTGACAGACGTCATGGATCACTGCACTGGGCTTTGTGTTCAGTGGAGTGTTTACCATCATTTGAAATTATCTGACCTGAAATCAAAAAACTGTGCAGATAAACAGCAAGCTTTAATATCTCGGAAAAGCACATMTTGGTGAAAGCATAGCTATGTAAAGAAAGCCTCTTTGTATAACAGTGAAATAGTACTTTTAGTAAGTAATTAATTTTAGATTATACGAGCAGAGTGGCAGTCTGTGTTTTCAGTTAATCTCCATTTATTTGATTAATTGAAAGAAATAGACATATACCTGTAAATCTAGAAAGGAGACATTTTTCACCAGAGCAAGCAAAGAAATCAGCTTATATATTGAACCTTTAAACCCTCTGCTTCAATTGTTCTACTAAGCCATAAATTCTGTTAAGGCACTAAAATCAGGCATTCAGAGGACAAACAGCATCACACCTTATTCTTACAGACATTCTGCATTTTCTTCTGATTATTGTGTGCGGTTCCATATGAGAGTGAAATATGTTGTATCTGATCAATCTAAAGTTTTGGATGCTATTGTTGAGCAAATCTTGATTTCAGTAGGTCACAACATGGTTGATTTTTACTAAGTGCATGTCTGTGAAATCAGAAATTTTTATTTTGCAACCTCCCCATTTCCTAACTGCAATTATAAAATCCAACGAAGAAACAGATGAATTCAACTCTACAACAAGGAAAAATATACTACAGAGGTGCACTCAAGACAAATGTAAAAATGAATAAAGAGAATTTGCTTACTTAAGAATTTAAGGATTACAGATTTTGATTTTCAATACAACAATTGATGTCTGTCCTAATAGAATAATTTTAAAATTTCCAAGTATTCTCTAACTGATGCTAGAAAGTCAGTGGTTTTCTCTTCACTTAAGGACATCCAAAAACTAGTTTAAAATAGATAAACACAGTTAAACCTAAATAAAACAGATGAAAATACTGAGAAGTAGATAAACACTGTTGTCAGCTAGAGACAACACTACTACTGCAATATTGATTTGTACTGTCTTTTGTGGTCTCACAGGAAATAAGAATTTGTCCTTAGTGTGCACACCCTATATGGTCAGCAACCTGAAAATATGTCCCATTTTTTGTGGACAATCCACTTCAAGAAAATCCGAGAGAATTACACCAATTAAGATCAATATCGTTTGGGGGGGCTACTATAAGGAACCAATATGTATTATCACACAGGACAACAGCAACCTGTCTATATTAACTAATTTTCTGATAATGAAGATATTCTTTCATACATTCTTGCTTTAGATTTTCAAAGTAAATGCTGTTCAGTTCTCAACTCCAGCTGAACCGCAGAAGGAAGGCAAGATACTCTGGATTTTCAAGAAAAAGCTCTCAGCTTTGGTTTGTGCAGTGTGGTAGAATCAACAGTGTCCGAGGAGTGCTCTTTCTTTTCAGAATTACCAATTTGGTAACAGGAAAAATTCCAGCATATTGTTCAAGCATAAATAATTAATAACCCCAAAGTCTCTCTCAACAAGCATTCTTTGTAAAACCTGAGAAACTGAATGTTAAAAGTTATTGTGTCATAATTTTCACAACTACTGGTGATGCCTTAAGATTTGCTTTTTATACATTTTTCATATTTTCATAGCCCTGTGGACTACTATTGCATAGTTATATAGCTCCTAATACCCTTTCTGTTAGATTTTAGAGCAATAAGCTATCCTTCTCACACATTCCTGGAATATTGTTTGGTTTTACTGTCAAGGAGAGAGCATTTTATTTTTGTAACCAGAATCTGAGAAGATATAAACAAGTAATAAGGCAAAGAAGCCCCCTGGGCTGACGTCAATGGGGCAGAACCCAGGGACTAGATGACCTAATGGACTGCTCTTTAATTGGACCATATTTGATTGATATGCTAACTTGTTAAACTTATAAAAATGGTAGAAATCCGATGCCAAGTGTGCATATAGCCACATTATGCATTTGACAGCTTTCAATGTAAGGACCTGCCTTTTTATCTTACTATTCTAATATGGTTGCAAAGTTTTATCTTTTCTGTTCTAGGCATCACTGGAAGAAAACACCTGGTCAAAGATGTGATCTTCTGTTCCCTGCAACCTAAAGAACAGAAAAAAAGGACACATTGGCTTATGTCAATAGAAAATGCAGGTAGTTTAATATCCTCTTTAGGAGTGGCCTGAAGTAGGAGCTTGGAAAAACAGTACAAGATCTGGGCAGATACAGAGTTTGTCTCTTCCAATACACTTGTCTACCAAACGGCAGCTCAGGCAGTTTCAAAGGCAGATAATGGGTACCAAGAATCATCTTATTTATTTCAAGCACATACATAGACTTATTTTCTGGTCAGTGGAGTGAAATAAATCACCGAGGCCGCACAGTTCACTCATTCCTGATGTCTATCTTTGATTTTAAAAAAAACAAAAAGTTCATACTTACATGTATTTAATAGTTTTTCAAAAGTAATTGAATTTTCAAATGTAATTTTGCCCACCTGATGTGGGCAAAATTGCTGTGCCTTTTCTTTGTAAGTTCAATATCTGGATAATTCATTTGATACCCCTAGGTTTTGTTCTGTGAGATGATGTCATTTCATGATCTTATTCACACTATTATTTGTTTGACAGAGTTCAATTTCTACTCTATTTTTTCATTTCTGGTAAAATAATCCTAAAGCATACAATGSCCTTTCCAAAATGGTCTACAACCCTCAGATCTGTAGTACTAAAAATATAGGTGCATTGTCAAATTTTCGGAGTGACATAATAACTTTTGCTATTGGTTACTATTAAGTATTAAGAACTCCCAAGAAAGTCCTTTCTGACCTCCGCTGATTGTTAAGCTCATATATCTTCAATACTACAGAACAATTTTATTATATGTTTTTCATATTGCTATTCAAAATTAAAAGCTCTCAAACTGTGGGGCTACCACTGGTGAATATGAGACATTTTTATTTATATATCTCATTATATAAACTCATTACTTACCAACTAATATCTTTAATTCTCTCAGTCCACCTTTCCAACAAACTATTCTAACCAGATGGCATAATCTTCAGCTTTGGTGTTGATTTTGCACTGTGCTTTTAAACCTTTAATGTTTGAGTACTTCAATAGCATGCAAAATGAACCCCATCATCATTATTATCTTGTATACTCATTTGGGCTCTTGTGTAGAGTAGAGAGACACTGTTAGGCAATTCCTGCTTGTCTATACTTTCATAGTAAGTGAAAGAGAATGGCTCCATTTTTCATTTTTCTTCCATGAAGAATGATTAATATAATTTTAAAGTGAATAATGAAAAAACAAACAGCATTCTAACAGTAATGGAAAGTTCCTAAACTAATGGAAATTGTTGCTTCAAATGCTCCTCATTAATTCTCTGAAAGGCTATAGTCAAACAAGAGGAGAAACCACTCTGAAGGCTGCTCAGAGACATTTTGTTGTTTCCAAGGAGATCCTGGTGCAACAAGTGAGTCTTGCTCATCCAGAGTGACTGACCAGGTGTTGCAAGGACAATTCTCATTTCCAGCATTTAGAAATGTCCTGAGCCTAACATTTCCAACTCACCAGACACCTGTGCATATCTGAAGCCAGATACAAGAAAACATTAGATAACGGGACTTTTTTGGCATTCAGGCTGTCCGAATGTGGTCCCTCCAAGGGATTCTGATTTCTGATTGGAAAATGACAACTACACCTGATCCAAAACTCAAAGATTACCATCCTAGAAACTCTTAAATTGAAGTCGTCCTGAATGATCATAAAAATATTGTTTCAAGATGGAAAACATAAGGTTGTTTGTTTCTTGCAGTGACAAGTTCATTGATACATAAACCAGGAGAACAGCTGACCATAGGAGTGCATTAGGAAAGAAATTCTACTTCCTTTAATGTTACATGCGTGCAGCATTATGGCTTTTAGTCTGGATTAGAATGCTGCAGGAGAAGAGTCCATTTTTTTGGTTTTAAGCAGTAATGTTTAACACAGTCAGATTTCAACAGCATAAATAATTAAATTCAGTGTTCAAAAAAAATCTTAGGTTTCCACATCTTTATGAATAGAAGGGATCTACATCATTTTGGTTTATATTCCTGTGAATTATCACTGGTCATATAATTTCAAAATATTATATGTGTATTTGGCCAAATCAATTAATGAACTCAACAAAAACTTGGTCCCAGAAACCATCCAGTGTTGATTTGAAGATGTCAAGAAAACCATCAAAAAACTTGCAAGAAAAATTCATGTCAATTTAAAATTATAATACAAACATAAATGCTATTTATGTTCTGAGTTACTTATGTGTAATAAATAATATAGTCCATTATATTGTACTGTTTATTTCAAAAACTTTTGAAAAAAGTTTCACAGAAATATGTTCACTCATTATGGTTGAGTTACTACTGGTGGCAAATGCTCAGACTATAATTGTGTTAATCTAAAGAAGCCTTTGCTTTGTATATGTAAAACACACAGAAGGATGATTAATCAGCATCATTTCCTACATGAAGTTGCAAGCATGCTTGTGCTGATTTTTATGGTGAACAGTTTGAATAAAACACTCAACTTGCCGTTACGGTCCGGTTATTAAAATTATTTAGAAATGCCTCTGCCTGAATTAAGGTGCAAAGGAGACCATATGCCAATGTCAATAGTATGGATTTTATTTAATTGTAAAAAGGAGAGAGAGAGAGAGAGAAAAAGGAAGAGAAAGAAACAGAAAAGAGGTGGGGGGACAGAAAGAGAGTGACAGAGACAGATTAAAGAAAATATCACCACTCTGTGGATCCCAATGATGTTCCATTGATCCTCTCCATCTGATCTTCTTGGTGGTGAGGGTCCCCCAAGAAACATAGAATCCCATGGATTAATGTATTAATATATGTTCAGGCTAGGTAAGAAAATCCAGGCACCCGCCCCGGGGGGCACAAGTTTGCCACTGTCTCTTGCAGCAGACTCCGGATCTGTTGCATCACTTTACATCATGTGCGGTCCTGTGGTGCAAGGCCTCAGGAATGAGTCTGGGGGGCACTTTGSGGGGTTTTTGATGGATTAAGACACCTCCTCAGCTGCTTCTCATGTGAATGTCCTGTGGATGTGGCCTTGCTGGAGTTGGGGGTTTCATAGCCAAGCCCGTTTGTGTAAGGGAGGATGGGTTCACTGTCCCTGAGCAGAGGTTATGTCACACACCCTAAATCTGCTCCCCCCACCTCGTTCGGGGGGAAAATCTGTGCAAACCTGCCCTCAGAAAATGGGTCTGTGGGCTATGGCCTCCTGCACCCCAAACCCAGGCAGAAATGAATCTCAGCACAGCTGCTGGGTTTGGCTTTCTTGTGGATGCATTCTTCTCTCTCAGCCTTGTTTACTTCTCCTCAGACCTGAGATGACTGAACAACAGTGTCCCCTTTTAACTTATCTCAAGTTCCCTCAGGCAGCTTAACTCACAGTCCAAGGTTCCAGTCATGCATTTCCATGGAGGAGTGGGCTTTGGCAGTCGTAGCTTCTTTATACAGTTTTTGCTATAATGGGCAAAGCTTCATAACAATGTTTAAGACAGGAACCATTTCAGTCTCTGAGACTTGCCTAGTGGAATTCTTTTACATATGGAGACAGTTTCACTTTGCCTGAGTTTTTCTAGTGAATTAGCAGCCTAGAAGTGAGTAATAAATTAGTTAAGCCATATTTACTCTTCTGCTGCCTTCTTCCTCTTATCTACCTTGTGCCTCTTTCTCCTTGATATCCGTCTTGTAACAATTTATTCTGTAATTATGCTTCATGATTATTTTTTACATAAAGTTTTTCCTGACAAGCATAAAATTTACCGACACATTTTTCCTGACTATGTTGTCTGCCAAAATCAGTCACTGTCATCCGTATTAAGGCCCTTTGAGGATCTTTTTTTTCTTTTTTTTGCTTTGTGGCTTAAGACTCTTGTGCTTCAAACTGTTCATCTACAAGAAGCATATGCCCTCAGTACAGCTATCATTTTTATTAAGCTGTGTGGACACAATCTTCGCATTTACCCTTTTTGACTTCCCCTACTCCGTCATTTTGACACTTTCTTTGTTTTTCTATTCTAGGCCTATGTGTCTATAGATGCAGATAATTTAAAAAAAATTACAGCAGTGATTCAGTATCTATAGAGGTCTCATTGCAATAATAAAGATTTCCCAGATACTCTCAGAGTATAAAACACACTTTAGGTCACAGAAATTAATTAGGGTCAGAAACAAAAATGTTGGGAAGCTTGAGCTGAGGTTTTTAAGACCAGCTTTAGAGTTTCCATAATTTAAAGTTATCTTAGAACAAGACTACTGCCTTTTACCATAAAACCTGTATTTCAATCTTGTCTGTTTACTAAGTCAAAAAACCAATATTTTCTTACGTCTGCAGCCACGCCCATTTGTAAACAAGCTCCAGATTCAAACATGAGTTTAGGATATCTCCTAAACTTTTTACATATGTCTGAGTGTACAATTAATCTATCAAAGTTACCTCCATTATCTATTAAAAATTTACTATATACAAAATAACAAAAAATAGGTTGTTCAATAAGGAACACCTTGGCATCAGTTTAAAGCAAGTTTTCTTACAGAGATTAAAGTTTACATGTTCAGCCATAGGTAATGCTTCAGCACCTGAAATCTAGACACAAAATACTCATTCTTTATTGTTTTCAGAATACCCACTGAAGTAATCATTCATGTTTAAGTTGGCTGCAGCTGCCCATGTGAGAGCAGGGAGGTGTGTGGATAATTTCGCAACTCAGTGGGTACTCACTGAGTGGGTGTGCTTGTTTTTTAATCCCTAAATCAAGCAGAAATGGAGAAAGCTAAAATTCTCCTTATGTACATTGCCCCTTTATAGGCAGCATTTCTCCTACCTATTCAGCATATCTCCCTATTTTTCTGTGGCTTTATGAAAGAGACTATTGTCATTTGCACATCATTCAAAGGTATTTGATTTCTTGCCTCTAGGGCCCCTCTTATGAAATGGAGAATCTCATTATTCTGTTCCCAGCCTATAATTATCAATGTTTACGTTATAACCATTTTTGCTCATTCCCATTATCAATATTTAGTTTATAACCATTTTTCTTCATGACAACTCTCTTGCTTGAATTTTTCCCTTTCTGTTAGTTACTTCCCAGATATATTTACACCAAACAATCACATCCCTTCTCCATACACTTGCCAGACTAAACAACCCAAGTTCCTTTAGTTTCCCATCTCTTCCTTTACCTGATCATTGCAACAGCCCATCTCCTTCAGTCCCCATTTTGCTTCTTTTGTGTTTGGGTCCCACTATATCCACATGACTATAGAGGCTCAAAAGTCACATGAATACATAACCAGAATACATTGCACTAGTATGCTTACGTGAAGATGCATCCAGTGGAGGAAGTAGAATTGATCATCTCATTTCAAAAGAATGAATCTTTGATCATCTTCTCCACTGACACTGAAGAGAGAGAAAGGAAAACAGAATCTATCTTCCTATTCCCAGATCTGAAGCTAATGTCAAAGTTCAAAGTAACTTGTCTGTGTCTAAGACATTGCTGAGGTGGGACCTCTGTTCAGCGTGGGACTACACAGAGTTGGTGGATGTCAAGGATTCGCATCCTAGTTTTGTGTTCTCTGAAGGGTCCTACAGATATCTATCAGTTTGCACGCAGGACTGCTTTTTGTTGCAATTCAAATAGCACGATTTTTATTCTAATAATGCAGAGAAATTAAAGCCTACTCTCAGAGCTCCATCCTAAGCCATGTATCAGACTGATGCAGTAGGTATGAAAGCTGCGTTATTCTACCTACTTACATTCAAAAAGAAGACTTTGAGTGTCTTCAACAGGGTCAAAATAATTCCTATGTAGAAAAAACATTTATGTCATATTTCCTGGTTGGAATGATTAATTCAGTGACACCAAACATTCTGTTTTCTGCCCTAGATTTTATGTAGGTTAGGTTTAGTTCTTCAAATTTGTCCCAGCACTAAGTGGCCATACCACTCTGAGAACTCCTAGGGCCAGGGCATCTTGCTACAATTTTCACAGGTGATTCAGAAGCAAGCATCCCTTCCTCCACCCCCAACTCTTGCCATGCTTAAAGGTTTTCAAGAGGGACAAAGCCACAGGTGGCAGCAATCCTCCTTTGACAAGGAAGCTGGACTAGGTGACCTCCAGAGCTCCCTTTCAACAAGAATTTCAGTCTTTAAATGAACCATTTTCTTCCCTTCAAAATGCAGCTGTGCTGTGCCTCTCTAAAACCAGTACTTATTCAAGCAAAAGCAAAAAATAACTAAGCTACAGCTCTGCATCCCTCATTGGTGTGTGTTTTTCCAGCATGCCCAAGCCTATGTCCAGCGTGGGTACAAGGCCAAACGGACAACTGACAGAATTACATCAGACGAGGTGCAGCAAGCCCTTCCAACCTAGCCTGGACTTTGCCTTGCGGTTTTCCAGAAGCATAATGATGATTTGATGCTAGCTAAAGGCACACCAGAGCCATTCTTATCATGTAATAGTAGACAGTGGGCCTTCAATAAATCTGAATAAATTTGTGCTGAGCTTCAAATATACCTTCTTCTGTACCTTGGGGCCAGAGTTTACAATGAGTATAAACAAGAGTGTCATGTGTTTTGGGTGTTTTCAATTAAGCTTTACTGGTCAAGCTTGTTTTCCAACCAACCTGGAGCTATTGCTGTACAGTCTCCAGCAAAATTACCCACAATATTTTTGTGTTCTTTCCCTGTCTCAGTGTGTTGCTTCCTGTGACATTTTCCATAACATCTTCAGCTTGTCCTTAGCCTTGTGGGAAACAGAAGCAAATCATCTCTCTGAACTCAGACCACACAAACAGAAGGCTGAAAGCATTGTAGTGAAACACATCTCTGAGCAAAGGCTATTCAACATAAACATACTGCCATTTGGTTCCAGGCACAAAAAAAAAGAAAAAAATCTACTCCTCTTGCTCTTTTTCCTCTGACCTTCCATTCCCTTGGGGGAAAAAAACCCAAAACAAACCAAAAACAAACCCCAACTAACCCTGTCATTTCTGGGAAAAAAAAAAGCAGTGCGTGTTTGGGTCCAAGACATAAGAATATGATTTCACCCAAAGATCTGCACATCTGGGACATACAAATTACAAATTACATTAGGGAGCATAATGGAAATGCACATTCTACAAAGTTACTAGTTAGAGACATGAAAACTGTAACACTTTAATCCTTGTAGCCGAGTATCAACTGGTGTTAATTATTAAAGCTCCACCAGTTCCCGTGGAGATCTGCCTGCTCGCAGCAGCTGGGACAAGTCCTCAGCCACTGAACTTCTACTCTATGAAGCTGCAGCACTGGATATGGCATTATATAAACTGGCACGTGCTCCTGACCATGACTTTGAAGAGGTACACTCTTGGCTCTTGGCTGGTCTAAACAGTCATGTTATCTGGGGAAAGCAGGAAGCAAGGCAGAAGGAATATTATCACCCAGTGCCCTACATACAAATACTAATTGGACATAATTATAAGATGTAATTTTCCACACTAACCTTKGGAGATCAACTCGCCATACTACTCACACTACTTATGAGAAACACAGCACCATCAGCAGTGTACTTAAACCTGTGCAGTTGTCCCCTTTTCCCATAGTCAGGCAAGACTTACAAACAGGAATTTTTGGAATGGGTCAGAAATTTTGCTACCATTAATCCTGGTTTAAAAATATGTTCTTGGTGCTTGAAGTGCAAAGAAAAAATTCTGCCTGTGGTGGTGTGTTCATGCATTAGACAATTTTTGTGAGTTATGTAAGTAATTGTTACTGAGTAATACTATGCAGAAAGACAAACCTGCAGAAATATGGACCTAGAGAACGTGAGACTCAGGACACTGCCTGTCAGGGTAATCACCATCAGTGCTGTGCAATGAACCAGCCATTCTGCAGGCTTAACAGCACAAGTGCAAATCTTCAGCACTTACAAGGGCAGATCTGCACTTATTCTGTACTATCATGCCAACTTCATCTGAATGATGAGAACTACCTAGCATGATCTCAAGAATTACTAACAAGACCCAACAGTCCTTCATTTACCTGTAATCAGAGAGAATTCATTTCACCTACAGGCTCATCATTAAAATTCTGAAATGGAATTCAAATTCGTAGGAGGTACCCCAACAGATATTTAAACATCTCCTTTGTAAACTTTAGATAAATATATAAACCCTTGTCATAATAAGAAATCTGGCTAAAAGGCAAAATCTTATAAATTCACCAGCAAACAATCTTCTCTCAATGCTTGTCCTAATAGAAGACTTAAGAAATCTGCAGCCGTAGGATGGCCACAACAACTATTCTATTAGAATGAATATGGAAACTGCTCAAAATTTGTTATAGAGACAACTGGCACTCAAAATCGTGTCTTATAAGCCTAGAAAGGTGAAATTTGTTCAGGCAGGATGTGACAAGACCAAATTAAAAAATATAGCCTGCCTTTGAGCAGCAAGACTTACGAGAGACTAACATATTACCACTTTTATTGGAACCTGTACAATACGGAAAAGTAGATGTAGAGAAAACAATCTTCAAGGTTAACCATTTTCTTTCTACATGTGATTCACAGAATTAGATTTTGCTAACTCTGTCAAAGCATTGTGTGCTGCAAATTGAGGTTTGCACCCAGGGTACTTAAGGCAAGTCTCTAGTCACGTCCCGCGTAGCCATGGCGTATGTCTACATGCCATATACAATCATACCAAATTGCATGACTTGATGCACACATAGAAGCCAGCACTAAACCTGAAAAGGAAATCCACCTAACTGCTTAGCAATCAACTCTCACGTTATAGAACTGATTCTGAAATAAAAGCACACAATTATGAACTCCCAGGTACAGAAGTCATTATACAGTTTATTGAACTTGTGCTTCAAAACATCTGGGGCTGTTTGGGCTTTGGGTTTGTTTGTTTGTTGGGGGGGGGGAGAGTTTCTCCTGTTTCGATCTGGCTGTGTATTTCTTTGCCAAATTATTTTCTCTCTGAATAAAGTTCCATCAGTTTTGGTTCACAATCATGATTGCAGCTTTAGCCATTTAAATATCATCTGCAATTTTCGTCACTTGACAATACTATCAATTCTTAATATACTCTTGAATTATTGTTCTACATCCTCTGCTGGTATCACAAAATATTGTATTATGTTTTTGCACAGAAACAATTTGTATGTTTCACCTAAATAGGAGCTCAGCAGCTCAGTAAATTTGTGGACTATTGATACAACATGTTTATTCCTAATATTATTCTTCTGAAACACTAGAAAAGTCCCTTTCCTTCCACAGCTGTAGATTTGCGGTCTGCTCTGTGTGGTGGCTGACTATATCTAATGAGGTAATAGAGGGCCTGAAGAAGTCCACAGAATGTGAATACTTTCACTCAAGAAGTAAGAAGAATATTCGAAAAGTTTCTTTCATTGATTTTATGAACAAATCTCACTGTCCAGTACAAGAGTTTTCTGTCCTCTCACACCATGGTTAGGATCTCCATGATGTACATGCATTTTAGAATATGGATTCTGAGGCAGAAAGACAGGGAAGAGCAGGCAGATGCTGCATGTAAAAATGCTCAGGGAAACTTATTTGGATTCGAAGAACAGAGAGTAAAGCTGTTTGAATGAATTGGGAATTGGGCACTGAAAGGAAACTTGCTTTTACTCCCAAGTAGCTATTTCTACTCCATTTTCCAGAGGCCCAATGCTACCATGGTTTTGAGGAGTGCTTAAGTTGCTCACCAGCATCATAAAGCTCGTAAGACACAGGCTGGTCATCTCTAGTCCCTAACACGCTCAACATGGAATACTCTAGACCTGAATAACAAAGAGTTGATATAAAACATGCCATTAAGAATTACCTGAAAAAAAAATAAAATGAAAGCTTGCTTTTATCACAAGTATGAAAATATGGGGTTTAGTCTCTACCTTATAAAAACCAGAAAGTTTAGTGATGCAAATAAGTTGCATGTTTTTACCTTGAAATGCCTCTTAACAAAGGATTGAAATGGAAAATGAGAGCCAATTTTTTTTAGTTGAAAAAAATATCCATGAGACTGAAGAATATTCTTAATCTTACAATATACACAAAAATAAAACTGGAGAACGGATATTTTACTTTATGGATGTTTACTTTAAAACCAATTTCTTTTCAAGAAATACTTTCTGGAACTAATTTCCTAAAACAATGTGACCTTCACTCATTTTTTCCCTTTCGGAAAAAAAAGAAGAATTTTCAAATAGGAAAAATATGGGCGGCTGAACTAGGCGACAAGACATGAGGATTAAAAGGAGCAATATTCTCCAGGATGTTTTATGATGTCAAATATTTTCCAAGGCCTAAAACCAAAGTTAACCAAATCCAGTCCTTAAGTCTGTGCACTAATGTACTGCCTCAAAAAAATAATTGCAGATAATTGAAGGTATCTGGCTAACATCTGAGGAAAACAAGTTTTAGTGTAAACTTTTTGTTTACCCACATTTCATAGTTTTCAGGCAAAGATACYATTTAAGTTTCACCTCCTTTGTAACAAAAACAAAAGTACCTATTATTTTGGTTTTGACTGGTTTTATTTCGGATTAAAAAATAACCAAAACAGAATGTAATGATGTAGTAGATTCTCAGTTGCCTTACACAGTTCTACTTCAAGTTCTTCTTCCTCACCTTTGGGATTAAACACTGACTTTTGTTTTCCAGTGTGGATGGTTTTGTTTTGGTTTTGCAGGTTTTTTTAAATTTAACTTTGGGAATATGTCAAGGCACTGTCAAGCTTTTTCTGTTACGTTAGAGTTCATCTAAGTTCAAAAATCTCTTATGCATACAGGTCCAAGTATGTCTTTTTTTTTCTTCTTGACCAAACTAAATGGGACTATAAGAACTATTTCTCACATGCACAATTGGTCCTGGTGCTCTTTTCTGAACCTTTGTCACACTGAAGTGTTTTTGACCTTTCGGCTTGCTGATCTGCATAATGACAAGACCGTAACAACATAGACAGAGATATTATACCCTCATATTCCTATTCAATAGCTCCCTAATAAAACAACTATGGTCCTTCCCTACAACGTAGCATTGTGGTTTTTTATTCAACACTTGAAGACACTTCTAGTGCATCTGGATTACAGTACATGGATTTCTACCCTTTCCACATAATCTCCATTCTTTGCTGTATGAACACCTATCCATTCAAGTAAACATATTTTTTTTTCAAATAGGCCATGCTGACGAAATGCCACAACGAGAATATCCTGTGGAAACACACTACCCCAGTATTTTCTGGCCTAACTTTTTGTCTCTGGCAAATTTAACCATCCATAAACACAATTTATTGTCAAGAAAGTTTTGAAACTAAAATGTGCCTAAAAACATCTCCATACAAGTTGTCTCTAGTTATCTGGCATAGACAATTAACTGTAAATCCATTTAACATGTTCTAAATCAACTGATTGCAGTGCTATTTCAGTATCACATGGTGTTACACTAAGAGCTCAGAAGGGGGAATYGATTTCCATATATCTTTCAAACCACAACAACAAGATCATGTTTGTTTGGCATGGCATATTTTCATTGCGTATTTAAAGCTTATACTATCATCTCACAAGAATGTGTTAATTAAGTCCCATACTGGCATTTGTAGGATTCTGATCATTAATAATAATATGCAAAATAATTCTTCAAATCTCCTATTATTCTAAGTTGGCAAGGTTTAAAAACTGAAAAATAGTTAATATCAAAGTTTTGGGCTAAACTTTGACTTCTGGAGGAAATATAACACCCATTTGCCTTATTATAGTTGCAAACCTTTTAAACTTTGCCAACAATCTGAATGAAATTTACTCAATAACATCACATTCACTTACTGCGAGAACACAGTTTTTTCTGATCATATTTGTAGTTCAGGAATTCACACTATTCCCATTAAATTTGCCTGTTAAAAATTGTTAATTGAACTAGAATTATTTCTATGGATGGACTTTGTGGACAGAACCACTGCGAATAGCACAGACGGCCCATTATTTCCTCATCAGTTTTAGGCTGAGATTGTCTAACTGTTCTTCAAGCAGCTTTGAATTTGGAACAAGCCATTATGATTCYGTGATTCTCTAGCCATGTGTTATCACTCTTGATCTTAGAGACTATTCCTTATGTTCTTGACTTCTTTAATGCCAACAGGTCTCATTTGAAGTGTCRTTTTCTCCAAGAACACTTCCTACCTTGCAACAAGCCCAGGCTGTGCACTTTCATATGCATTCAGAGGTGAGGAACGTCACAAAGCTCTGCTTTGTGCAGTGTGTAGGTACTACTTGAGAAATATCGTATAAGCAATACAGCTCACATTATTATTTTTCCCCAAGCAAAGAAAACAGTCAATGTTAACATAATATAGGATACCAAGCACAGAAACAAAATATACTGAAGTCATGCACTATTCAGTTTGCCTCAGCAATGTCCTGTGTTGACACACAGATGTTTGGAGAATCTCATTATGGCCTTCTATTCTAAAGGTCTACACCATGTCAAGGCTGCCAAGCCCAACTTTTCTAGTGAAATACTTGAGGTACTAACCACAACACACACAGTGTTCGAGAAAACCCTGTCTTCCATAAAGTACYTAATGTGCATATAAATACATACATTCTTTAAGGCACAGCTGACAGATTCCAACGAACACCAGACATAACAGTATCTTTGAGATTTCTTTTATTACAAGTAATGATTTCTTCTGCCATCAGTTTAAAGTGCAGGCTTTTTCTGTAGCAGAGGTCTTGTGCTTAAGTTTATAGCAACAACTCAAACTGAAATAGAAGGCATATATATTTTAGTTCTGTTACTGCTGAGCATTTAAAAATTGGTGTTCAAATACAAAAGAAAAATACTATTACTATAATGAAAATTATGTAAATGGAACACCTGAGGCTGAGAGTAGAATCTTGTCTTTTAAAAATCTTATGATTAAAATAAATTCAATGTTACAAAGAGAATTAATAAACATTAGACATTTAATTTGAAGCTATAAATTGATCATATGATAAATAGACCATACTTCATGCCCTATACCGGAGGTACGTATCACGCTTATATATCTGAGGCACATTAAGGAGGCATGATGTCAGGAACGGGCAGCTATTTAGTTGAAGAACAGGTCTTCCTGCAATTTCAATGAAAAAATTGTGTTTC
Source organism: Amblyornis subalaris (assembly GCA_018881555.1). Classification (NCBI taxonomy): domain Eukaryota; kingdom Metazoa; phylum Chordata; class Aves; order Passeriformes; family Ptilonorhynchidae; genus Amblyornis; species Amblyornis subalaris. The sequence continues at coordinate 12,257,454 of JACAXG010000006.1, read as the reverse complement.
TGTCCGGTTTTCAGAAGGGAGGAAGACTCAACACAATCATTACGCCCCTCTAAAATCTCATTTTTTGTTAAATTCCAAACAGCAAACTTAAGTCTCAGTCAGACAACCGCCCCCCACAATAAACAAATGAAGAGTCTAACCCTACCTATGAACAAAACTGCTTTCCTTGAATCAAACTCTTGGTTCCACAACTGAAAAATAAGCTAGTTTGAAAACGACATAATTGCTCAATAGACACTACAGAGCTGGTTGTAAGTGCCATTTAGAATACAATCTATATCTAGCAACTTTTCGTAAATTCAGATACCCCTTCCAGCTTTGGAATTGTGCAGCATACGCACCCTTGGTAGACTGCAGACAGCTGTGTCTGTTCCACCTGCAGTCTGAACAATCAGGCAGAGTGTTATAAACACAGTTTGAAGCCCAGAACCTGAGTAGTTTCAGCACTGGTCTCAACGAAACTGTTCAGCTTTGCGACCTAGCTTCAGTTTGTGTAGCCAGCTCCTCACCAGTGGCACCTGCCAGCAAAGGACTGACTCAGTATATACTTTGCAGGATCTAAAAAGGTAGATTTTACCATTTAAAGAGTATTAATTCACCAATCTTTTTTTGTATCATCCTTTAGTAATAAAAAAGTCAGAAAATAAATTTGCATTTTGAAAAAAAAAAAGAAAAAAATTTGACAGACTAGGATTTTAGGGAGAGGCAGACATTAAACATACAGTAACAGTAAACATACAGTAAACAGACAGTAACATTTCAACATGATGAACATCAATCTATGACACCATACATCCTGCAAAATCAAAACTAACGAATTCAGATTTTATGGAGATACCAACATTTCCTAACAACCAGACATTTCAAAGCATCCTACTTCTAAGATTCTGATTTTTAAGCTGGGTACCAACAGTCAATGTAAATCATACAAAAGTGATCTATAAAAACATTGTTTCTGTTGAAAACTAATTCGACCAGGGAGGATGTTAGAGGCAGATGTTTTCCAGAGGATATCCTATCTATTGTTTAAAGCAGGTGCTCTTAGAGGTTGTTGTTCAGAATATAAACAAAACTGAGACATTTAAAGTTCACTGAAAACAATCACGAAAACCTGAACAAAACACAGAATGATAAATATTTAATGAATGTATGTGCATACTTATAAACTGGAAAGAACCATTTCATTACATCATCTTATGCTGGGTTTTCTTTCAATAGGACACTGAGGTTTTGGTAATAACAGGCTGTACAGTGGTGGATGCCCCATCCCTGAGAGTGTTTCAGGCCAGGCTGGGTGGGGTTTTAAGCAACCTGGTCTAGTGGAAGATGCCCATGCCCATGGCAGGGAGGTTGGGCCTAGGTGATCTTTAATGTCCATTCCAACTCAAACCATTCCGTGATACATCTTCAAATCTGATAATCACAGCTGATAGCATCTCCTATCATTCTAATTCCCAAATAATAGAAAGGAGCTAAGTCAAAATCCAGATTTTTTTTTCACAAGTAATAAAAAAGTCTAGTATGTGCCTATTCTTAAACTGTTAGACCAGGGGAAAAAAATCACATATGTATATATGATACCAATGTGCAAGGCCCCTTTCAACCAAATTAACTTAAAATTAACCCAATCTTACCCTGAAGTTGAAAATTGCATCACTGGCGAACAGTGATGGACACAGAGAAAAGCGTGGTTTGCCAATATTAAACTAGTTTTCCAAATCACAGTTACCAGTTTACAAAGTAGAACAGCAGTACAAAATAGTTTTATAAAAATCCCCTAGAGCATCCTGTAGCATCACAATACAATTTAGTGCTATCTAGTCAAGTTCCTCATTCAGAGCAAGGCCAGATTAGATCTGTTATGAAGGACCTTGTCCRAGTCAGTTGGAATACTCCCAAGGCAGGAAATTTTGCAATCACTCTGGGAAATCTCCTCCAGGGACTTCCACTATTGTGACGGAAAAGGATTTTCCTAATATCTAAATATGCTTTCCAATGTTCCCCCTTGCATCTGTTGCCTCTCCCCTATCACTGTGTACCTTCAATAAGAGTTTGTCTATTGTATGCCCYCCCTGTAGAAGTCAGAAATTAGATCTTCGTTCAAGTCTGATCTAATCTGGTTCTCTTGGATACTCCTTATGTATTGTGTCTTCCTGCCCCTGTTTGTACTGGACTTTCTCCAGTATGTCACTGTCTGTCCAGTACGGGTAGCCAGAAACTAGACACAGTGCTCCAGATGTGATCTCACCAGTGCCAAACAGATGGGAAGAATCACTTCCCTGGACCTGTGGGCTACTCTATTAGCAACATATCCACTGTTGTCCTTTTCTGCTGTCAGGCAACACTACTAGCTTACGTTCAACTTGTTCACTACAACCCTGCGTCTTCTTCCCCAGAGAGTTACTTTCCATGCAGATGGTCTCCAGCTTGTGCCACTGCACAGGGTTTTTCCCTAATAGATTTGGGACTTTATTTGTGCCTCTTTTGGACCTGATGAAGTCTCCCACAGGCCGGTCTTCAACCATGTTGAGGTTTCTTTGAATAGCAACCCTGTCCTACACCATACTGAATGCATACTACCATGCAGTGTCAAGAATCCTAAAATACTAAAAAAATTACTACTCATAGAAGTCGATGTACTTTACACACYCTTGCTTAAGGAAAGTAAGGAAGGAGGAGAATCCCACCAAAATAATTTGAGTTTGGTATTGACATCCACGAGATGAATATTTGTCTGGAGAATCTTGAGTTCCTTGCCCACATTGCCTACCAAGTCTGAAGTAGAGGCGGCTTTTGGGAAAAAAAGTCAGATATACCAGATCTGGAGTTTATTACTTAACAGACCCAACTGTGTGATCTCACACAAATACCATCCCTCTGGGGGACAAGGACAACATTCTCTTTCATATTTTATTTCTGACATGCTTTCCACAAGAACTAGTTTCAGGAGAGGCTTTGACAGAGCTGAAGATTATATGCGTGTTTCACTCACTGGATTTTCAAAACTTGCATGAAATTATAATTCCTTTGCTGAGTCAACAGATGAATCATAAAGCAGAAACTCTGGACCTTAACAAGGTGTTCTATCAGGTTTATGAAAAAAAAAAGATAAGGCATATAACATTTGAAGAGATGCAGAATTGATTACAAAATTGATTAAACAGGAACCACCCTTGACTAAAAAAGCCTCTGCAGTTTACTTATCTTTGTGTTTTGATGAGAAGGTTTTTTCTTTTTGGAAGGAGAGYTAAATTTGGCAAAAATAAGTGCCAAAATTATTGTTATGAACAACAAATGAACACCAATTCTCTTTGAACATCGTGCATGACTCAAATAATAATCCTGAATGAGAAAGAGTATTCTAGATTCTGCATTTCTCATTAATTGTGTGATCAAAAGCTAGATAAAGAAATTTACATTTCTTCAGATTCATATGGGTAGAGCTAATTTTTCGAAACAAACAAAAATAGTCCCAGTGAATATTTATTCAAGCCTCTTTAGCTTGCTCAGAACCTAAAACACAGATTTTTTTCTTTTCTGAAGTGCTTCATCTTTTTTAATCCCTTTTCCTTTCTTTTTTTTTTTATAAGAGTTCAGTAAAAGATGGTTGGAACAAYCAAAAATATTCAATTTTTAAATACAGAAAAGACCTTAGGTTGAGTATAGTATAAGCAGGAAATTCAGTGCAACAGATACCATTCAACAGAAGAGCTCTTAGAATGTAAAGGAAGACTTCAAGAAAAGAAGATATTGGAAATTATATGCCTTCAAAAATTCAAAACCTTAGTAGCAATGATGATAATAGCTTTACGAAGAAAAAGGATTTTCGTCTACATAGTTTCTTGACTCAGTATCTTATTATTTTATTAATATAACTTTTTAGCTCTCCCATACAGACCATACTATTAGAATTGCTATATTTAATTTTGCATGTGTTATAATGTCCTAGTTTTGAGTCTAGCCAGCTATCTATTTACGGCACGCTGTGCAGCTGTGAACTTTCCCCTATATATTGCCTCAGAGATTATTCAAAAGTATCACAAAAACTCCTCCAACAGAACAATATGTACAACGGAGCAGCGCAGTGAGAGTGGTAGCAATACTTTGATCTATAATTAAAGGCTCAATAGGCCTGTATCTTCAAGATGCTATCTTGTCTTATCTAATGAAAATGTCTTCCTACTGGCTTGATACATACTTTGATAAAAAAGAATGTGCCTTAGAAAGGGAATATACAACAGAGACAAAACACTCAATGAAAGGTAACAAAACTTTAATTAAACAGTGGTTAGATGCTGTCTTGGAGTGACTTATTATGATAGTCTATTCCATGATCCTCTGCTTGTGCCCAAAAATGATTCCTGTACCGTTAAAGCCAGAGACCAGAGGAGCATGGCAGGGAGGGGAGGGGGTGACCGAGAGGGAAGGCTTCCTGCCTTTGCCGTGTGGGCAGGTTTGAAGGCTGGCTGCCCAGGCTTTCCTCGGCRCTGTGCAATGTGGTGTCTTTGCTTGGCTGACTTGGTTTTTGGCCCAGGCAAAAAACTTTTCCCTTCCCTGGCTTGGGGAAACTGGACTACTGATCTTTTTGCTGCCTTGAGCTGAATTGAATGGGCTGCTGCTCTGAGACCAAAGCAGGAAYGTCCGGCAGGACTTTTCCGGCGGGAAGTGAGGCCACTCTGTTCCAGCCCCAAGCCCCGGGGAGCCAAGCTGGGGAGAGAGAGCACACCGAAAGGCTCCAGCGCAATTCTTTCATCTGCTGTGACTGCCATCAGAGAAGAGGTCAACACCAGGTAGCYACTGGGGTTTTCCCCTGCTGCTGGAACTCCTCCATAGGAGTTCTACTGCCCTCAGCATGAGAGCTGGCGCCATCTCGGACCACGTCTCGGGAAAGGGATATTTCCTCCAACACTGGCCCCATTCTCTGGACGTTTTTTGGGTCTTTGTTCCAGTGTGTGCATGTGGGGAAGTGGGTTCTGATGGTTTTGCACTTACCAGTTATTTACTTTTTTTCCCTTGCCTTGTGGGTGGGCATTCTGTTTGTTAATAAACCAGTTTTTTTTTCACTTTCATCTATTAGTATTCATTTCTTATTGGTGGAAAGGGGATTTTTGGAACCCTTTTGGAGAGAAGGACTCAGTCCAGAGAGTCGTCTCTTAAATTTGTCTCAAAACTGAGACAGATTCAAACAAATACCTTAATAGCAAATTTATTTCTAAAATCTTAAAATGAACTGACATTAATAGAATAATTAAGAATGAAGATGGCAAAACACCACTACAGATTAAAACCGCTTAAAAATATATATTGTTCTGCTTTGATTTATATCAAACAGAAATTCTAAAGTCCTGGTTTCAGTAGAGTCTGTTTCATATTTCAGTGATCACATGCAAAAGATGCTGAACTTAATGTACTGACACTTGAGCAAGTGCTCAGCTTGGCCCTCCTGGAAGCAGCTTCATCTCTGGGAGGAATAAGCCACATTTCACTAAGTCAGGATTCAGGTTTTTTTGGGAGATCTCTGCAAGACTGGGGAGTGGGAAAGGCTTTCCACATTTAGATCATGGAAGGAAACCTTCCAGTGTATTGGTCGAAGATAYCTGTGTGAGCTTACTCTCTACAGACCTTTTTTTTTGCTGTATGGGATTTTTTTTTACTATTTATTTATTTAATTTGTAATTATTAAATTTTTTTACATTTATTTGCTTGTTATTTTTATATGAGGGATTTTTTTTTAATTTGCTATACAGGAATTTTCAGCATCTTCTAAGTCAGCATATCAAAATGTTATACAACTCCTATACAACCTTTTTTTTTCCTAATTAACCATAATAGCAGCATTAGCTTTTCCACTGTGGCATTTCCCAGATTCTAAATTAGTTCTCTTCTATTAGGAATGTCTGGAAACTAATTGCTTGATAAATCAGATATTTGGCAAACAAAAYTGTCTTTTAAAGTTAGAAAGCACAATCTTTTCAAGAGAAATAAACGACTTACGCACTGAGTAAATGCATCTGCTCTTATCTAGCCAGAAACCAACAGGAAAAGTTAACACAAGGGTTGTGGACCTCTTGAGCAGAGAGAAGCCAGCTGGTGGTGTGTATGAAGAAACTTCAGCCTCTGAAATTGTGGGAATGGATTTGTCTACTTCAACYAAGACATGTTTACCTTAAAACTCAGAATTGTCCTGTTGAGGATGCTGGAGAAGAGGGCATGGCATTAAACTATGTATCCTGACACACTGAAGTGTCCCAGTTATTAGCTGAGACCACCTGAACAAGGAGCTTCACTAACCTGAAGGGAGTCCATCTTTCGACCTCACTATTTAGACATCTAATTCTGGTCAGCTTTTAGTCTGCTAATACAACACCTCCCYACACAACAAAGGTTAGAAGGACAAAAAACTTAACAAAGCACCAATTCCCAGTTGAATTTCTGGACAGTGAATAGAAGGWTTCCTAGAATGTCAGGTAACAGCTACTGTTAGTGATCTTATTAGACTACAAAAACTAGTATACCCTCACAATTGTGTCATAGAACCAAACAAAAGCCCAGACTTGTTTGTGATGATGTAACCAAATAACAAGCAGGAAGAATGTAATTTTAATGAAGTTAATGGTTATGTGAAGCTGATAAACCTTCAGCTGAAGTATTTCCATTACACATATGAAAGTAAAACAGTTCTTCCATTTTGGTTCTGGCCATTTTGTCTCCATTTTTCTTTGGCAAATTAGTTCTGCCTTGCTAGTTGTTCCACATAGCTGCCAGGCCAGTTTTCATACAACATATTATTGTACTTTTCAGTATAGACAGTCACTTACAGAAAAAATACCAAAATATATAGTGTGAAAACAGGGACTTGATCATCATTTCATTGATTGAAAGAAAATTCAACATTAACTCATTCATCACTGTTAGGAGACAATGAATATTGCAGCCAATAGGTCATTGCATATAACTCGAGAAAAACTTTCCTTCAGTTCCAAGATCAGTCCAAATCTTCCTTTGTGTTATGCTCTTTAATTTAGGAAATTCAGAAGAGCTATTAGGACAATAAAGTAACTGCTTGTGAAGTGCCTAAATGCTATAGTTAGTTGCCAGTTTGGATAGCAGGGGTTTATGTTATGCAAGCACATTGATGCACAACCCCATTTACCAAAGAAATCTGGTATATCTGATGATATATTTGGTGATTTATATCTGATGGTATATTTGGTGATTTATATCTGATGGTATATTTGATGATATCTGCAATATCATCGAAACAGCTATAGGTTTGTTCTCCTATTTTTCAGTTTTCTGACCTTCATCAGATCAATTCATTGTAACTAATCCAACTTAGCCCCATTAGTTTATTCTAATTAGTTAATAGAGATAAGCAGAGGTGACAAAACAAGAATGGCATGTCACAATAGCAAGTTTTACAGAACTCTTAACAAATCAAAATACAAGAGGAAACAACATTGTTACCACATTCTGGGATTAAATATTAACATATATACAAATATAGTGTAAAGACCTGAAGATGCAAAGTCCTTTGAATTCAAATCATCCTGAATGAATTCAGGATGCAGGGACACAAGACCTGTTCTATTGACAAATTATTTGTTCCACTGTTGTATATCATAGACTACATTTTAGCTTGCACTGATAGCCTATAAAAACATTCGTGCAGTTTGTACACAAACTACATGTAACAACTAGGGAAATGACCACCTTTCATAAAGTCTCTTGAAATYCCTCTTAATAAAAAATTCAAAACAGTTCACATCCCACCCAAACCAACCAACCAACCAAAAYAGAAATACCCCATAYTTGTCTTACTATCTTAAACGTCACCYACACACATGAGAAGGAAGAATAAAAGGAAAAAGGGTAACAACTTTTCTGACTGTGTGACTGTAAAAAGACTACTTTGGAAGTCTGTATGCTATCACTTTTTCTAAATAGTGGATGCCAAGACCAGCAGAACATGTTACAGGCCAAACACTCACTGCCACTGCTATGTAGCTTATCAGGACATTGTTTTGCATCCAGGGGCCYTCCTAATATGGGATTTAGAAAGGCACACAGTTGAGAAACAAGACAGCATATGCCTTCTGTGTGATGCTGATATAGTCACAGTTTCCTGTCCTGGTACTAACCTTTGTGCAGTCTGGGGTTCTCTGCATGCTACAGTATTTTTTATCAGACTTGACTAGACATCAGACTGCTAGGACTCTGAATAAAAACTAGCCAGTTACTTWGGGATGTTTTCCAGAAGCTCATAATTTCTTCATGCCAAGACTGCTGCCGGTTGTCTGAGCTAGAACACAGGTAGCGTGTTTGCACACTGCTATTTCAAAGAGATGTCAATGGGCAGAAGTCACCTTTGGAGCACCTGTACTCAAGACACCCACTGTGATAACAGTCAATTACATATTAAATCTTTATTCAAATTGAGGATTAACTGTAGACTATTCTGTAAGCAGGTCCACTTCAGTCTTTCTGGACTCAGGAAACTATTTCCTCRCTAGCAAGTAATCATCAGCAACAGCTAGATTTCATAACATAGCATCATTTGGGGTTTTTTCTAGTGCTAAGGATCTAGCCTTTAATAATCMTGAGGTGACAACAGGATTGACAAAGTCCTTTCACTTCTGAAAAGGATATGATTTTCTCCATTTCTGAAATAATGATACCTTTCTGATGATGACTCCAGTAAACAGATGACTTTCAGCAGCACACATCTGAACTACAAGAGAGGTAACAGCACAGGACATCATGTTTCATCAGTTCCAGATGTAACTAGTGGTTCTGTACTACTCGAGTGTATTACAGTAGAACTAGTAATGCAACATTTTGAGCTCTTCCTTTCCCAAAGGTACACTGCAAGTATTCTCACTACATTGTGTCCTTCCATCCACCCGGGTTTTTCTGGGGAAGTTTGATTGTCTGGTCTGTTCAGTCAGTTCTCACAGCTTTGTGTGATTCTGCAATAGCCGTGCTGTCTCTGCAATACCAAGCCAACAGAGTTCTTCTGGCTGCACCACAGTTCAGAAAAGACGAAGTTAAAAAATAATGGGCTTGCAAATTTCTCTGGCATCCTGATGTTATCCACGAGTGCTGTTATGAGCAACTGCTGCACTTCACGCATAAGAAATGAGGGACAAGAAGTACACACTGTACTAGCACTAGTTTCCATAGGAACAGTAGTGAAACATTGCACTTTTCCAGTTTTGGAAAAACATTCCCAGTTTCCTCCCAGTCTGACAGTGCCATTAGAAATGACAAAACACTTTCTCTGTTTTGGTTTATTTTGTACAAACATTTCTTTATAATCATAAGCAGATAGTGTTAAGACTGTTCTATTTGACAAGGTTACTCTTGTGCTTGGCCTCAAGAAGCAAAACAGAAAACTGTTTGAAAATGCAGTGAGCAGAGAGCCAAGACACAAAGTACTGTCATTCCCTGTCCCCGCAACAGGTCTTTAAGAAACAATGGTAACAATTTTTTGGTATTTTCACAGGCAGCAGTTTGAGACTGATTTGTCTTGTTACATTTTACTAAACTCATCCATTTGAAATAAAGTGAAACTACATACAGCATTTAGTGTATGTCAAGGTTTAGGAATGGTATTCCCCAATTTAGCGCTCCCACTGAGAGTCCAAACCACATGCCACTCGCTTGCTCTCCCTGGCCCCCCTTCCACTTGTGAGGGAAGAATTGGAGGTACAAAAGGTAAAGATCACAGGTCGAGATAAGAGCAATTTACTGGAAGCAGCAATGACATAAGAAAACGAAGAGTAACAGCAACAATATTAATAGCAAAAGTGTACAGAAGAGAGAATGATTCACGTGCAAAATTCTCACAGCAGAGCTCTACGCAATGGCAGCCACACCACACTGACTGCTCCCTCTGGCTTGGAATCAGTGTTGCCCAACTGCTTCCTCCAGCTCCAAACCAGCACCACCTGACTACTGCCTCTGCCACACTTTCTTCACTAGAAGGAACTCCTTTTTCCTGGAAGAGACTCSCTTCCTCCCATCCCCGGCAATGACGAGAGGTRGTATAGAACAACCTCCAGGTCCTGGCCCTACTGTCTCCTGCCTACTGCAGAAATGAACYCTGTCCTGGCCAGAAGCAGAACATTATCCACCCCTGTTCTATACAGTCTATATCATGTCCAGATCCTACACCTTTCACCTATACATACACATACACACACAAACACACACATAATGATGCATGAGCATCATTTCCATAGTCAGTGGCCTTCCCTCTAAGATGTCTCTTGAGTTCATTTAGTCCAGACTGTGASTTCTATCAGTCCTAGATGTCTTCCAGGGCAGAAGGGCTGTTGCACTGTCGGGTGGTTGCAAGCYGMATCAGGAGCTCACGACTGGTGTATCTGGAGCAGTCCATGCTCATTGTCCATGGCAGTTATGRCATACAGTGGCAGTGTCATTCAGCAACCAATATTATAAAATTCAACATTACAGACTGTTCTCACCCAAAAATCAAATCTCCTTGAGGTACACATCGTGTTTCCCTGTCCCTCTGCATTACCCACCAAGTGCACCCAGGTCCCTGAGCAAAAACAGTGCCACAGATGGGTTTCACTTTGCTTGAGGCAGGACTAATCCAAATTGTCTTCCCTAAAACATTTCTCATATTCACCATGGGGACTTTATCCCCTTCTACAGTATGTGGAGATTTTGGCTGGACAGGGGCAGCTTGATTGGTCGAGCCTCTAGTGTTAACTAACCAGGTGGCCTTCGCTAAATGTAGATCCCAATGTTTGAAGGTCCCACCACCCATTGCCTTCAATCTGGTTTTTAACAGTCCATTGTACCATTCAATTTTCCCAGAGGCTGCTGCATGAGAGGGAATATGATGCACCCACTCAATACCGTGCTCTCTGSCCCGGGTGTCTATGAGGASATTTTTGAAATGAGTCCCATTGTCTGACTCACTTCTTTCTGGGGTGTCATGTCTCCACAGGACTTGCTTTTCAAGGCCCAGGATGGTGTTCCAGGCGGTGGCATGAGGCACAGAGTACATCTCCAGCCATCCAGTGGTTGCTTCTAACATTGTAAGCATGCTTACACACACGTCCAAAATACGGTTATTAATTAAAATTGCATTTAGAATTCACAAGCATAGTAACTAAATCTTGCCTTCTCTGAACAGAGGTAATGTCTTCCCAAGTGTTCTCAGGTACCAGCACAACAATTCGCAGTTGTCTTTGGGTTGAAAACTCTTCTACAGGTCTATAAACACTGATGTGATATGTCCTTTGTGAAACTCTAAATCCTAGAATTTGCTTTCCTCACAGGTCTGAATACTACTAGAACTAGGAGTGTATCTATTAGTCAGGAAAATATTATGCAACTACAGTGCATATTTTCTCATTTTGTCTTCATGAACTGTCTGCTTTTGCCATCTAAAGTTATACTGTTTATATTTTTCATGGGAAAGTTTACTATGCTTACTGTAATATTCACAAAAGTGTCACGTTTCTTAGTAAACCAGGAAGAGCAATCTGTCGTGCAAAGAAACTTAGTTTAGTGCTCATTTTAATAAATCAGTATGCAGAGCTGGCTCTGTATAATCAAGTTTGGATTAATAGTTTAAAAGTCACACACACAAAAAATAATTTTTATGCCTCTTCAAAACACAGGAATACATTGTTCAATCATGAGAAATATATTTCCTGTAAAAATCTTTTATGTTCGCCAAGAACCAGAGGTCACACTGGGAATTTACAAATGAAAAACAGAGGTCGAGTGTTTGAGATATTTCTCATTGTACCTGCTGTTAAGGTATGGTAACTAATGCTAACCATTTCGTGAAAAAGACACTTGATTGTAACTTCTTAAGAGCGAAAAAAATGCCTCAAAGCTAAATTCTTGTGTGATCATCAAATTAACTACTAAGAATAATTATTTCGCTATTTATGAAAAATAGGCAATAAAGCAGAGATGTGAAGACTGATAAATGGCCTAGAATTTTCATCAGAGAAACAGGTCATGGGAAAAATTAAATCAAGCTTTTTCAGAAAAAACAACGTAGCTGTAGTACATATGCTTATAAACAGACCATTGGAAAATTGTTTTGAAAACCAGTTTGAAAAAAGTTTTAACACCTCTGTTTCCAATGAACATAACAATCAAATAAAAAGTAGGATAAAGAGTTCTAAATCACAGTGAACAGTGATTTTATTTCCTGTGGTCCCCGCGATTGGAAAGAGAAAAATCAGTCAAAAAGGTCTTAAAGTACAGCCAAAGACATGCTTCCCTACCACTGGTAGTTGAAAACTATGGGAAAATGAATAGTGTCCAGACATGATGCTTTAGTTTATCCTTTTATTCTAACTTTTGCAGACATTCTGTTCCATTTCACCTCTGGATTAAAATGAAAGATCAGAGCTACCCAGCTGCATTATAACTTTCTACTCCTAAGAGAAGGAGAGAGGAGAATGCTTTGAAAAGCACGAGGTATCCATGTTTTCACAGAGTCATCTCAGATAAAGTTCTTAGTGTAAAGATCTTTTCATGTGAGATCTCAGGGATGGAATTTCAAAGTCGACTCTGTGATTGACAAAGGATAAGACAATCCAGAATTTTACTAACTTTGCACATTGAATTTGCTGTCTAACCAGAGTATAGTTATTGTCTACCATTTCTATTTTGATGTGAATCGGACTGAGACATCACGAGATTGAGACATCAGTAAACGGGTTTTTTGCTTTATTTGATAGGTTTGATGACCTCCATCCACAAAAGGCCACAGAATTAGCCAGAAACAACACAAAGCATCATGGCACACATTCATTTCTCTGTTCTTCAGGAGTGATTTATCTTGAGTTTATTGCTCTCTACTCCCCGAAGCACAGAGCGTGCATTTAATTGAAGTTCAATATACAGAAGAACTTTGGGACTGATCTTGCCATATATTTCCCCAGCTCAATGCCCCATTAGGAGGTATAAACAACTCCAAGGGCTATTTTATTTCTTGGTAACCTTTTCTAAGCGAGTTTATGTCCAAGAACAGACACTAACAAAGAAATGTGGACTGCTGTATGATTAAAGGGAATATTTTGACARGCAATAACAAGAACTTGGGACTTGCTGTCACTATCAATTCACAACTGACTGTTAAGTGATCTCAAGTACAGGTGACGTTGTATTTTCCAATTAAAACTGTCATTCTGTCAAATACAGATTGACCAGTGAGAAAATACTCCATCACTAAGTGCACAGCTTATCCAAAAGTGCCATAACCCATAGATGTCACATGCTGATGACCCCCTATGTAAAAGTTATATCTCTGTTTATACACCTGCTCTACCAAAGAAACCCAAGGTTCAACTGACAGCTTTGTATATGTTTTTTTTCTTCTGCAGAGTTTATTCCTGATTATTTTCATCTGCATTAAAAGAGCAGATTAATTCAAAGCACAGTGAAAAAAAAAGCCTTTCTGTGTCATTGTGATTAATTGCATCTTATGAACTTATGTTTGCCAAGTGCTGTTTCTCATAAGCTTTCTGAAAAATGTCATATTACTGTACAGAATTTCTCAATCTGAGATGAGGTCTTATTAGGGTTTCTCCAGAGTTTCCCCCTTAGCGTAAATGACCAAAAATAAAGGGGGGTGTTTTCCTAATGTGGACACTTTTTAATGCAAAGCAAAATCCCTTTGACAGAAGTTCTTATTGTTCCACATTGTTTAAAAATAAAAAGTTGCTTTACAAAAGGATTGCAAACAAAACTAGCCATTGACAGCTGTCAGATGGATTGCATTAAACTGAGGGAGATTACCACTAAAGGTCCAACACTCATTAAAAATGCAGCACTGTCTGTAATGAGTAATACACTCAGAATGTCTTGATCTCTTTTTCAAAGCCAGCAGAGCAACACTGATTAATAGTGCTCCTGCCCATTAAGTTCAGTTTCAATGCTTATGGAAGACATTGAAAAAAGAAAAAAATGCATTTGCAAGGGAGAAACAAAAGAAAAMTTCCATTCCTATTACTTTTATGGGACAAGTAGGATCAGTCTTGAAAGCTGGATCAGGCAAGAACGAAGGAATTGGTACACRAATTTTCATTACAGAATACTCATGTTTTGGTCAGCCATATATGGGAAAAAAAGAATTGAAAGCTGCTTGCTGTTTCACAATTTACAATAGCCTTTAAGCAAGAGGAAATATGTATGAGACAAGCATGTTAATCCTACACTACTATAAATTCACTTAAACAATAAAATCCTCAGTTGTTCATAGCTGCTTGGTTTATGGGACAATTATATAAGCTCTAACAGAAAGACATACATAAATCAAACATTAAGAACTCTTCTTTGCTGAAATTTAAAAAAGATAAAACCCACAAATATTAAATGGTCATTTCAATATCCTGTACACCGAATTCTATAAGTACTGGCCCAAGACAGAAAATGTATGCATAGGGCAAATTACTTCCAAATCCCACAGGTATTCACCAAGATTCAAAGCTGCAAGGTACAAGTAAATAGATATATACTCTGTTACTAATCTCAGTGAAGCTGTAACATCCTTCAAGATCCTCAAATTTGACTCATCTAGTGAAWTAATGAGAAAAGTATCTCCACCTTCCTTGCCAGTGTTTGATGATCTTGTACAGAARTAGGATGACAGACTGATTTTTTACCTCCACAAGGAGAGGGAGTTTCATGAAACCAAATCCTGTATTTTACTGCCCACCTAAAAATACCACACTCCTCAATACTAGGGTAGTTATTCTAAAATTTTTAAATTTTTCATATACTGGATAAGACCACTTATTTGTTAAAACAATGCAAAAAATAAAAGATGCGCACATATATTTCAGACAAGCTCCTTCAGCAGCAGAATGTGAAAATATGGATATAATTTAAAAGAAATAAATCTGTTTACATTTCAGCTCAGAATGATTTTTTCAAGCAATGCAAAATCAAAACTGCATTTTTTCTGAAAACTGCGTATTATTGCAGCACAATGCAAAATTCAAGATAAAACATAATCTTTCTTCAGTGCATTGTCCTTAGGATTCCTTACATCATCTTGCTTTCCAGAGCACATGTTCTGCATTTGACTTTGAATATGTGACAAGAGGAGGTTGGAGTTTAACATGTTCATATTAGCTGTTCCACACCTCATTTGCCCTTACATAGAGGCCTATCTTCTATGTAAATCAACCAATTCCTGTCCAACAACAGAATTATAGTCACAGTTATCTTCTGCAASTATTGTAAGATATTAAAAGAAACCAGAAAATAATTTCAACATAGCTCGGATAGCACTTAAATRCAGAAGCATTTGACAAGAAGAAGAATTAGGTAATTATTTCTTGTCAAACTTTTTGCCATCAAATCATTTTCATAGCGTGACATTGATGCCAAAGAGATTTTTGCTTTTATGCTTTTTATATTAGTAGTATATTAGTAGCCCTGTAGTCCTGTAGCCCTGTAGCCTTTACCCTATAACCTTGTAAATTCCTAGCTAGCAAATTCCCTATCCCATAGTCAAAATTAAGTTCCTGCGTCACCTTATCATCACTAGYGTTCTGGGGACCAGGGACATTTCTCTGTCCCATGTCTCCTAAAATCCAAAACAACAGTAGAGCTAGCAGTGTTAGGGGGGCTTCCTCGGAGGCTGAGCCAAAGGGGGGAATTCCCGCATTAACCWTATTTCTAATTGGGAGATTTTTGTCAGCTGTGTTAAGTTACTATAAACCTATAGAAGTGCTAGAGTCYGGGGGGAGAACAGAGTACACGCCAGGGGTACAGYGGGGCAGCTGCTGCTGCAGCTGCTGGGATCGGCCAATCGTTCTGCTTTGTATCCTCGGAGGAACCTCCAATAAAGGTATCCGCTTTTCCCTACCCTCATAACATCGTCCAGCTTTTAATTTYAGGTAGCAAAAGGCAACAACACTGCAGACAGCCTGTAATTATGGCATGAAGATTGCCCATAAATGCTTATCCTTAMAACTTTATGGCCATAGGCATTAGGAAAAGAGGAAGCTGGGTGGCTGTTTCTGAGGTTTTATCAGAAGTGTGGACTTGTTAARAAAACCCAAAAAACCAAACAGACACATCATTATGAGAACAGATGAGATTCCATAGATATCAAAAAGTGTCACATATTCAGACTATTCTCAGAASAGAAAATAAAATAGCAAGCATATTTGTACTCCTCAATTTCATGTGATTTAAGCAGCTGCAAAAAAGAGGGAGACTCCACTTCAAATGGGATGTTTCTTAATCCACATCTCTCAGAATCACTCTGATCACTAGGATTTTGGSTTCATAAAGTCAGTCATGCTCTCTGATAGCCAAAATCTAAATCAGGACACAGAATAATAATTTCTTTCAGTTATAATGCTTTCTCATTTAGCATAGCCTTCCAAAGGCTGCTTGTAAAACGAACATTTCTTAGGTAGCATTTTACTCACATAATAGTAAACATAAGTTCTTAAATGTGCATTGGACTGTGCACAGTAAGAGCTTTGCCATATGATAGTAAGTGGGATTCTATGAATTTTTATACTGTTTGGACAGGAAACATATGAAGTTGTGATTCTGGCAAGTAAGACTTCTAGAAGAGATACTTTACAGGCAACATCTAATGTGGTACATACTTGCTCCTCTCCTAAAGTTTACCTTGAAGAAATTCATGTCAAGGGGCAGCATTAGTATGTTTTTMTTGCTTGACCCATGGAACTTACTACTCTGAGGTTGTCAGAGCCAACTCATCTCCTGGCTTGGCCAGCTTTGCACTGCCCCTCTGTGCTCCTCCCCAGCAGCTAACCCTATACACTGCTTGAGCCAGTAGGAATGTTCAGATTTGACTGGAACATTAAAAATGGATTATGATTTAGTTTCATAGGAAAGTTTCTAAGCTGATTGTGGCACATAGACCAGTAGCAACTGCACCAAAGGTATGGCCTCCTGCCCAGAGAGTGATGCCATCCATTTGTTCTCTCAGAAGATGCTCACTTCACTGTTCCAGTGCGGGAGGAAACCCAGTGTCAGGCTTTGTCACAACACACTTGCGARTTTCTGGTCAGATCTGCTGATTATGGGTTTAAGTTCTTGTGGAAGCTGTCTAAAAGATCTTGAGCACCCATTTCATGCAGAATGCCAATGTAGAAAACCAGAATTTGCTAGGAAAGAAAAGAGGAAATGGRTGTATACATACATTCACTTGAAATTCTTCTGCACCCAGAATAGCAGCGCAATCCRAGGGGGAGAAACAGCTGCTGCGAGAGCCCTCTCCACCACTCTCTTCTAATATCTACATTCCTAAAAAGCAACCATTTTAGAGGTTTTTAAAAATAAATTTCACATTTTATAACCCCAACCCAGACGCTTACAACATTGTAATTTCCTGAATTCTATTCAACTTAGCATAAAATTCAGCCCTTGAAACTCAGTGGCATCACATTTCTTGGCATCTCTAGCCAATTATTATGCATAACAGAGCTGTAGATGCTGCATAAGAATATGCAATGTTGTCATATTTTATGAGGTCACAACACAGTAAGCTGTGCCAGAGGCAAAGTAGCCCGTCCCATCGGGGAATGAGATTATTGCCTCATAAAAATTGCTTAATGGTATTACTTTCACTCTTGTATGGTAAACACTGAAGATGAGGTTAAATCGAACTTTTTMCTCAGTTAAAATTATTTTCACTATTTTTCTTCAATATTTTTCTTTTTCAGAGACTTTCACAAACATTCTGTGAACCGACAACCATGCTTGCAAAAGGGCAACCAGGACGATGGAGTGTTCTAGAAGTTCTCTCTCTCTTTGGGTCTACAGTATTCTAACCTATCTTAAGAATCATGGACCTGAAACACCCTGAAAACAAATTTCATAAACCTTTATTCATAAAATGCTCCCTAGTAGAGAGCCCAGAGTCCTCCTCGTTTCTGCAGAAGATCTAAAACTTTACCTCCATTTAATATCATATCAATCCCTCGTAACTGGATTTGCTTATAGACATGTAATCCTGCCCGTAAAAATCAGACCCATGTGTTATTACAGTGAATCASAGACGTTGGTTCATTTTCCTCCAATGGCATTAGACATACTCTGCTAGAAATTGTAACAGCATTTTCCTGTGGTACAGTATACATGCTTATTGCATTTATCCATCTCCCCTATTCTGTCAATAATTACTACTCACTGTAGTTATTGCACAATCAGAAGAAACAGYTGGATCAACATTGAGCAGACCCTAGCAAACCAGTGAGGCTCAAGTTTTCTAAGGGTGTAGCTACATTATTAACCAGTGTGGTGCAATGACAAAAGGATATGCCTTCACACTGCATCACGTGCGGTCCTGTGGTGCAAGGCCTCAGGAATGAGTCTGGGGGGCACTTTGGGGGGATCTTTGATGGATTAAGACACCCCCTCAGCTGCTTCTCATGTGAATATCCCGTGGATGTAGCCTTCCTGGGGTTGGAGGTTCCATAGYCAGTTTGCGTAAGGGAGGAATGGTTCACTGCCCCTAARCAGAGGTTACGACACACCCCAAACCTCCTCCCCCGCACCTCGTTTGGGGGGGGAAATCCATGCAAATCTGCTCCACAAATGGGTCTGTGGGCTATGGCCTCCCCCATTCTGAACCGAGCCAGGGAATATTGTCAGCACAGCTGCTGGGTTTGACTTTCTTTTCCTTCAGCCTTGTTTACTTCTCCCCAGACCTGAGATGACTGAACAATAGGTTTCCCTTTAGCTAATCTGGGCGGTTTAACTCTCAGTCCAAAGTTCTGGTCAGGCATCTCCAGGGAGCAGTGGGCTTCGGTGGTCGTAGCTTCTTTATACAGTTTTGCTATAATAAGAAAAACTTCTTCATAACAATGTTTAAGCCATGAATCCATAGTCTCCGACACTGGGATAGAGTTAAATTTCTAGTATTTATTATGAGCCTATGTTTTGGATCGAGTGAAGCACTTGTGTTTCAATTTCTGCACATCACATCTTGTCCTGTCACCAGTTGCCACTGAAGAGAGGACGGCTCCCTCTTCTTTACAGCCTCTCTTCAGTTTTATACACATTGATAAGATCCACCAAAGGCACCAAACCTTCCCTTCTCCAGGCTGAATGGTCCCAACTCTTTCAGCTTTTGCTCATAGGAGAAATGCTCCAGTCCCTTCGTTATCTTTGTGGCTCTTCACTGGACTCTCTCCAGTATGTCCGTGTTGGTCTTGTACTGGGGGCCCAGAACYGGACACAGTACTCCATGTGTGACCTCACCAGTGCTGAGGAGAGGTGAAGGATTGTGTCCCTCAGCTTGCTGAGGGACAGCAGGATACCAGTAGCCCAGGATACCATTAGCCTTTTTTGCTGTAAGGGCACATTGTTGGCTCGCAGTCAATTGGTGTCCACTGGGATCCCCATACTGCCAAGATGCTTTGGCATGGGTGGCCCCCAGCATATATCGGTGTATGCTGCTAAATTGCTGGTCCTAGCACCCTAGTGGTGCATAAACTGCTGGCCCTAGGCAGATACCACAGTGGCCTCAGCAGCACACTGCTGGAGTGCTCTTTATCCAGCCTGGATGTGGGCAGCTGTAGATGTGCCATGAAGCAAAACCCCAATCTTGGTTCTAGCAAGAGGGAAAACACTTAAAGTGCTGAAGCGACAAGGTCAAAGGCATAATAGAAGACTCCAGAGAAAGATGCAAGGCAAATTCCCAACAGRAAGCAGCTCTTCAGCAATCAAATCACTAATGAAGATGCACTACTAGTGTCACACCTATTTCTCAAGCATAATTGACTTATATCCTCTTTACAGGTTAAGTGAARGTGGGCCCCTCCACCTTGGTCAAAACCTGTAAAATTTTGGCCCAAATTGTTGTCATGCGACGTGTTATGACATGATCTCATGGTGTTGATGAGAAATTCCCACTGAAGTCCAAATGTCATAATTGGTGTGGAATGGACTATGATCAACCATCACCCGCACCAGGGTCTGATATTAACATGTGTCTCCACCTGCTCTACACCCCCTGGGCTGGGACCAGTGCGGAGCCGTGTGGCGGCAGCACACGGAGGGCAGCCCAGGCCTGTCCCCGACCGGCACAGAGGAATAAGACCACTCCTGTGGGGGTCCTCTAAGTCTTGACAGCACTACCCCAGAAGCTGCTGTCTGACTGTACCCAGCTTTGCCACCCCGTGGGTAAAGGGCATTGGTGGCTTAYGACATGAACATCATCTTTTCACCTGGGATACTATCAAGCGGGTGGTGAAGCTGCTCGATAGCATGAGAGCGTCCGTAATTCCCACACCTGGGCAGGGGTCGACTCAGATACACACACAGGCATCCGGTGAGACCATAGGGAGGTGTGACCTCTGCAGCCGTGCCCTGTTAGCAACACACGATCCCATCTTATCAGAGTCACTCTTACTCCCCTGTAGAAGTTACCGTTTTATTCCYGAGTTTGACTCAACATTGATAGCAGTGCTGTCACAGTTGCTGTGTTCATCACGAGTGATTCAGTGCAACAAGATTATGGCACAAAACAGGAGTCTAGAGGTCCAGTTTTCTTCTAAAAATGAGCTATTTTTCCATTGTTTCCTTTTCCCATGCGATTGTGTACAAGTTCAAAGAAAAAAGTTGAAGGTGTGATTGAGTTTGCACTACTGTTTAGTTTCCAACTGAGAAAGTGTCCTGGCAGCAGTTCACTTCCAAATGATGAATAACAAGAAAGAGAAAATTGTTTGGACTAAGAAAGCCCAGCATGAAGACTAAATATGTAGCGTAACAATTTAAATAGAATATTCCATTAGTTTTAGACTGCTGTGAGTTCAGGGATTTCAAAGTGAACCAGAGAAAAAGTAAGACTTGAAACTTGTATAAAGTTCTCTTTGCCATTCAGTCATCATTACTTCAAAGAGTTGTATGTAAACGACACACCTATGTGTTCTATATTACATTTGAAAATCCTCTGTACATGCACTTGTTTTTGACATGTGTCATCTCTTAGTCAGCTGAGATGATGATGGACAGGAACAGAGATGCAAATTCTCCTTTGCACACAGAAATATTACTGTGCTGAAATGTCAGTCATTTAAAGAAAAAACCCCAAAACTTTGTATCTGCAAAAGAAACAAAGGAATACTAAAAAAGAAAATTTAATGATCTGAACTCATGTTCTTCTTTCTCTAGAAAGTAATTTTTTGTGTCCCTACCTTTTACATCGGGAACAGAGAAACAAAAAAACTGTCTGAAATTCTACAGGCAAATCATAATGCCTAGCATAGTTCTGAAAATACTGGAGGTTTACAGTGATCCCAATTATTATGAAAAACCAGGTAATTACAATTACTAAACTAGTGCATGCTTGTGCCAACTTCAGAAACTTTAACATAAAAACACAAAAAAGGAAATTAATTTAAAAAACATCTTACATTAAAAATAATAGACCTTATATTAAATGATCAATAAACTTTGCATTAAAATACATTAAAAATAATTTCCCCATTTCAAAATAATAATTGCCCTAGCAATCTAAGCCAAGGCATAAGCTATCCAGTCATCATGATAACTGTGGTCATTTGGGCACTGACTAAGCGTCAAAGACCACAAAATATAATTTCATAAAGAGAACTATGGATCTTTGAGGAGAATGAAAGAACTACAATGGCAGAACAGGCTCAAAAAGCTTAAAATAGTGAAAAGATTTTATTACAATTACTAACAGAATTAATAATGAAAAGAATAATGAAAATTAAGGCAAATCTCCAGACACCACCTCTCTTTCCCAATACCTCTCAACCTTTCTCACCGATCGCACAAAGGGAAAATAAAACATGGGATTTTGGTCACTATAATTAAGAGTCCTTGTTGCCATTTATGGGAAAGAGTTCTTTCTGCTGTGCTGAGGGATTCATCCTATGGAAGACGGCTCCCTGCCGAGTGTCTTCAGCATGGTTCCAAACCTTCACAAAACACCACAGCCCACCCAGACTCTGTGGTGGTGAATCTCTCTCCCACAAGACACTCTCAGTCCGTGGCTCACAAGAAAAGTCCAATGGAGTTAAGCTTTTAAGGATGAGTTATTCCAGCCTAAAAGTAAAGTCTCTCCTTCTCAATCTCCAAAAGCCTTATCATCATCTGCTTATAGCGTAAAGTGTTCTTATTCTCAGGCTGTGTGAGTGTCAACATCCTCCCATGCTTCTTAATGAATTACAGAGAAAAAGAGTTTGGTTCTATTACTGTCTCACCACGGCTTACAGAAAGGAGTCAGCCCCAAAGGTAAGATGGTGTCTTGTCTGTTATTTCCTCCTTCTCCTCACTTGAGTTGTCAGTCGCCATGTTTCTTCCCCTCAYGTGACTTGCTTCCCTTTCTCTCTGACTTGGAAGAGAAGTTAATATCTGCAGAAATGCCTACAGGAGAATTCTATGAAATCCACACCGAGGATAATACTTGCCTTCTCTTTCTCATCAGCCATATATTGTTTCTCTGGCTAGTATCAGCTACAGCTGCACCGTGACAAGTGAAGAGGAAGGTCCGCTGCTGCCGCCACGCTGTTCCACCGCTGTGCCGCCGCTGCRCCACTTTTGTTCTGACCGCGGCCGGGTCCAGGGGCAGTCCTTTCTCCCTTGGAGGTCTYGGCTTCCCTGGCCGCCGTGCCGGCTTGGCCCTGCCGTGGCTGGATGGAACGGGGCTTGGCCCCACTGTGGCTAGATGGAGTGGGGCCAGCCCCCGCCAGGCCYGTGCCAACGGCCTGGTCCCGGGGCCGTTCCCTCCCATGGGAGAGGCAGGGGGAAAAGAGGGAGAGCACACTTTCTGGATGCTTTCTTAAATATGTCACAGCAGAGGCATTTCTAAGCCACATCAGTGGTTTAACTAGTTATCCATCAGCTGTTTTAACTAATCAGAATTCCACAAAAGTTAAACCACCACATAACTTAGAGCAATTCCAATAGAGAAGGAACTTCAGCATCCTTCACATTCCCATTTTTATATTGTAGACATCATSAGCATCATCCAATTACAACCTCACTACCAAATTCCAACTTGCCATATGCATTTGAAGACAYGTTTGCGAACAACTCCTCCATCACYTCCATAATGCCCTCTACATTTTTATGACCTTAACACTTCCCCTTCACCCTCCTACACTTTTATCCCACACCACTAGTCTTCTGTCTAGCACTTAAATATAAGGGCAACATACTCAAGTGTCCTGGTTTAAAAGACAGGTGTCTGCCAAGGAAGGCCAGAACCTTCCTGGAATGGAAAAGATGACCCCCTCCCTATTATAACCTGGAAATTACGGGGCTTTCAGGCAAAGATAGGGGRAAAGGAGTAACAGTTCTTTACTAGAATATGTATATATATACACATATATAACAAGACAGACAAACAACAACAAACAACAGCAGCAACAAAAAGCCTAGAAACGCAATAACARCCTTTTCCCGCCCGTCAGGCAATTTCCCCTTTGGTGTAGTTACAACCACASCTGGCAGGAGCTGTTGGCTCCTGGTGAGGCAGAGGGGCTGTGATGGCTCCCCCATGGCCTCAGGGGTGCTCCAGCAAGGGCTCGGGAACCTCCTGATGGGGGTGGTGAGAGCTCAGGCGAGGGGGAACCATGGGAGATGGCTCCCCTTGCAAAACTCACAGGGCGCAGCTGGTCTCGGTACCACTCTGGGTGGCGAGCTGGACTGGAGCAGCAAMCCCAGAGCAGCAGGCTGGAGYAGTGGAGACGAGCAGACCCAGGGCAGTGAGAAAAGGAGTAGCAATAACSCCGGAGAAACCAAACATTCTCTGTAACGCGCACGACMGTTCTCACCGACTGCRGAGCCGAAAAGGGCAGAGAGCAGCCCCCGCCCCCAACACCTCCTGTGGTATTACCTGCAACTCCCCAGAGCAACCCCCCAGCCCGAGAGCTCCCTCCCCAGCCAAAACTCCCAAACTCTCGTTCCTCTGGCTGAGCCATTACTGTGGTATGTGAGAGTGCGTGGCCACTTCTTTTGTTTCTTAATTACCCCTGGGTAATTAAGGATGAGGATTACCCATCATCCTCTTGACAGCAGAAATCAGTAATTGTCACTCTGCCTGTTGTCTCCCAGACAACAAATGGGAAGAAAATTCCCTGAGAGAGGGAGAGAGAGAGAGAGAGAAAGAAAGAAAGARRGAGRGAGAGAGARAGAAAGAAAGAAAGAGGGAGAGAGAGAGAGAAAGAAAGAAAGAGAGAGAGAAAGAAAGAGAGAAAGAAAGAAAGAAAAAGAAAGAGAGAAAGAGAAAGGAAGAAAGAAAGAAAGAAAAAGAAAGAAAGAAAGAAAAAGAAAGAGAGAAAGAGAAAGAAAGAAAGAGAAAGAAAGAGAGAGAAAGA